>APFE031005270.1:0-42196 GCA_000404065.3 Pinus taeda | reverse complement strand
CTTATACCGTAGAGGCTCCTTTGTGTTGAGTTATACTACTGCATTGCATTTGGACTGTTTGCACCTTTTTGCCTTAAGCCTGCTTTACTTGGACTCGTGTTTAAGCCAACTTTTGACCATGACGACTGCAAAATCAAACTTTCATACCTTTGGCTTCTGCAACTTGACACAACTTGACCCATGGAAAGAACATACCTTTGCGTGTCTTTGACCAGTTTTCACCTCCCTGCATTAAGCATAGGAATTTTCCAATCCCAAGAACTAGATCATTTGCTTCACTGACACTCGTTCTTTCCGCTGTAGAATAGCATTCTTTTATTCTTTTTTCCATCTTAAAAGAAAAAGACCCAAAAAAATTATATATTCCAAAAAAGAGCAGGAAAGGGACAGTATTTCCATTTATTGTTGGCAGCTAGAGTCAATCGTGTCACCCTTGAACAAAGCACTCAAAGCAAAGTCTCCTCCATTTGGGTGGGATTTAGCTTTACTTAGGTATGCCTTAAACTTTTTATTGAGTTAGTTCTCCCCTGATTGGTTATCTCTTCCAATCATATGGAGGGTTCGTTTGTGCCGCCTGCGCAATGAGCTTATACAAAGTCATCATATGCTACCACATAGTCACATTGAGCCGTGCTTTTGTTCAAGGGAAGTTAGCCTGAGTCGGCCTTTTTGCGGTGTCTCTTGACTCATTTCTTCAGTCGGCCATCCCTGATTGTCAGTACTATGCCTATCATCACATCAGTTATATTGGTCCTTTACTCGTGTCGGTTCAAGAAGGTCTCCATTGGATTCTTGTTGGCGGGTCTTGTCCTTATCGACGATAACATCTTGCTCTGAGGACAGGCCTAGAGCTGTACCCTGGCCCTATTTTCATTATTTATAGGTCACCTTGTGCTCAGCATCGATCAGTATCATGGGTCTTTGACTGAGTGGTTTCCCTTGTGTTCGATATTAGCTTACATTATCACACATTGGGATTTGTACAGTACCTTGGTTTCCATTTGACCCTATTGGTGGATACCTCACCTCTATGTCCGCTTTCATTATTGGTTGGTTCAGAGGGTTTCTGTGGTGCGCTAGCCACATCTTGTGTATGCCGGAAATGTACTTCGGTTGGGTTACTACATCTTTTTCGTCTGATTCCTTCCACATTATTGGCCTATGGGTTACACTCATGCAAGATTGATGAAGGATGTCTTAATGCCTTCCTTCGAGTGGATCTTTCCCTATCGACTTCGACTCATTGCTCTGAGGCAAAGATCTAGAGTCCATTTTGCAGTACCTTGGGTTTGCAGTCATTAGTGGCAGAGCCTTCGCTATCGACAGTGGGAAACCATCATTGTCTCCTGATCAATAGATTCTTATAGGTGTTCGACTCCAGCTCATCTATTCACACTTATTGGATTGTATTGGGTACCTTGACGCTAATTATCATTATCGGTGAGTAGTCTCGCATTTGTTAACGGTATACATCAATGACCAGTAATCAAACGATTTCTCACATGGTCAACTTCAGATCATTTATTCCCATGTTGTAGAAATGTACCACGATGGTCGGTGAAGACCTCAAGTTGTATCAGCATTCATTGGTTCACTTAACAGTTGCTCCTGTTGTTGCTAGTTGATACCACTTCACCTTATATGTTGCAGTCATTCACAACGACATTTTATATGCTGGCACCTAAGTTTGCAGTGTAGTACCATCTTATTCCATCATGTTCATTTGGTACTTTTTGGGATCAGTCTTTGATATCAATGATCAGCTTCATCCTTCAGCATCATTGATATTCTTATATGTGACATTCAGACATGTACTTGTTCGATCATGATTAGATGATCCATTATGTATTTTCCATTCATTTATACTTGTATACTTAATGGATCCGCTTGTACTTGATATGCGGACATGCTATACATTCTCTGAGCATGGGTATGCCCGCCTCAGATAGTGTTTCTTTCTAATCTCCTTTTGTGGCTTGGCAGGCTGAATTTTGGTGCAGTCCTTAGTTTTTGACAGATTTCCTTTCCATGAACTTGCTTAATACATTTTGGCCATCATGTACCCATTCTGGCCTCATATATTAGGGGGCATTTGTTATAGCTACAAATCTCAGTCTTGTGGTTTGTGATGCTGCACTCATGGCCTAGGGCAACCCCTCCTTCCAGGCCTAGTCCAAAATTTAAAAAACAGTGTTTTATTCCCTATACGCGAGATTGCCCTGAGCTAAATGCGTGTATACGTGGGTCTGTGTATACCCAACCCGCGTATATGTCTTAAAACACTTAAAAAAATAAATCTCCTTAATTTTGGATGGAGATCACAGGTTCTACCTATTGATTACCTATTAGTGCCCGTGGCCCAACTGTTCCCAACGAATTCCCAACTAAAAAACGACTTTGGGAGAAGTATAAAAAGGCTTCAATAGGAAGGCCATAGGGAGGAGAAAAGAGAGAGAAAGATTATTATGCTGAGATTTCCCTGACCATGTCTGAAGATCCTAGTGCCTCCTGCACTTTGCCCATTCCACAGGAAACCCTTGTTTCCTTGTGTGTGTTGATGTTTTCATACTACTTGAGATATCGTGGAGTAAGTCATGGAAGGAGTTTGTTAAAGGCTTCAAACTGGACGAATCCGGGAGACGGTTCCACTTGGAGCCTGTGAAAGGATGAATCAGGTGAGATTATTCCTTTCTGTACTTTATGTGTCTATAATAAAAGAAACACATGTCTTTGTTCCTAATATAGATCTTCTTCATGTTTATGATATTCATGTTATGATTCATATGTGAACGGTTGTTTAATTGCATAAATAACTACCTTTCCTTATAATATGAAGATGGTTTCTTTATGATGTTTAGTCCATATATTGTTGTACTTTCTTGAATTTATTGTTTTGCAGGTCAAAGGAGCAAAAGGAACTCCAAGAATGGATTGGACCCTGGAAGGCTCTTCTCAAACATAGGACCTCAGGTATGCCCACTATCATAGAGTTTGCTTATAGTAGCATTATGGTTGTATGGAATGTGTGTTTCTTTGTATAGATAACCTCTAGTCTGCTAGGGTATCCACCCAAGACCCTACGGGAGTTTATCCCAAAACAATGCTTGAACCATGTAGTCATATGGCTAGATCCTTAGTGTATCACTTTAATTGGCTACCATTCACCCTCACTAGGAGTGGCTCTCCATTCAACTTTACCAACTGAACTGCTCCACCATCAGGAATCTCCTTGATGACATAGGGGCCTAGCCAATGCATCCGAAATTTTCTTGGAAGTTGATCAAACTTTCTATCACATAATAACTAAATCATTTACCTTGAAGGTGCACAGTTTGATGTGTCGATCGTGCCATGCATTTTTCCATGCCTTTTGAACTTGCTGATGGAATCCAGTCAAAAGCCTGTCTTCTTCAAGTTTTGTCAGTTGCACAAGCCTTTATTTCATGGCTCCACGATCCACCATTACCATGAATGTCACTATACGTAAACTAGGTACAATGTATTCCATTAGCATCATAGCTTCAGTGCCATAAACCAACTTGAAAGTCATTTGTCCAGTCAACTTCTTATAATTTGTTCTGTAAGCCCATAGCATCGAGAGTATGCGCACATCCTAGTCATTTATTTGTGTATTGCAAACCTTCATCAACGCCTTCTCTAGTATCTTATTAAATGATTCTACCATTCCATTATCCTGTGGTTGATATGGCATGCTCTTCGAATGGTAAACCTGAAACTCCTCCATCATCGCACTGATCGTCTCATTAAGAAAATGCATACCGTGATCACTCATTAAAATTTTTGGACAACCAAACCTTGCTAGCATGTACTGAAAGATGAATTTTGTTGCTATCATACTTGTACAGTCCTTCACAGGCTGCGCCTCCTCCCATCTGGTTAAGTACTCAATCACGATGATGATGTACCGTTCACCCGTCTTCTTTCCTAGAGGTTGAATTGGTCTCACAAAGTCAATCACCCACTTCTCAAAGGGCTGTAACGATGTCTGCTAGTCCTTTGGCATGCATCACATGCCCTACAATATGCTTTTGAATCCTTATGCAGTGTCGGCCACCACAACCCAGCACGTAGAATCTTCTGTGTTGTTTCTTTGCTAGCATAATGTCCTCCCGTGACTCCTCCATGAGCGTTAGCGAGGATGTTATTTCATTAAATTTTTGGCACACAACGTCACAGTATTTCATCTGATCCCATTTTGTACAAGTGTCCTGCAATGACAGGAAAACCTGTCATGCA
This sequence comes from Pinus taeda, assembly GCA_000404065.3. NCBI lineage: Eukaryota > Viridiplantae > Streptophyta > Pinopsida > Pinales > Pinaceae > Pinus > Pinus taeda. The sequence goes on along the minus strand of APFE031005270.1, from coordinate 37,939 downwards.
CACCACCAATTCTTTCTTTTGATGGCTAGTATATCATTATGGAGCTGTTCCTATCATCAAGAAGTCTATAATATCTTCAAAGTTACTGTCCGCGATGCGCACCACAAAGAGTTTTGCGTTAGGTAGTCCTTCCTCCAAATTAGTAGGCTCCTCTCTTGTTTCAATGCGTGATAGATCATCTAGTCCAATATTCATTCTTCTTGGTTTCAAAATAACTTCAAAATCATATTCTTGAAATAGCAACAACTATCTGCATATTCCCCCCCAACACAAGCTTGTTCACCAGTACTTCAATGCAAAATGGTCTGTATACATCTTAAAGTGTCCACCTAGTAAGTAGTGCCTAACTTTTGGAGCACATATACCATGGCTAGAACTTCGTGATCTGTCATTGAATAATTCTTATTAGCTTTAGATAGCTTCCTACTTGCAAACACTATGGGATGATCCAAGTCTCCCTCACCAACCTGTGTCAGTACTGCTCCTAGCGCAATACATGACACGTCCACATGCACATGAAATTCCTTCTTCCAATCTAGGAAGACTAGAATTGACACAGTGACCATTTTATCTTTAAGAACGTCCAAGCTCTTATGACATTCCTCATTCCAGCAGAATGTAGCATCCTTTTTTAATAGTTTCTCCATTGGCATGGTGATCTGGAATATCTTTTGATGAACTTTCTACAGTACCCTATATACCACAATGTTACGCGCAACTGTTTCACACTTCTCAATGCTTCCAAATTGATTATAACCGCGATCTTCCAAGGGTCTACCATCAACCCTTATCTGCATACCATGTGACCCAACAAGATCCTAAAATGGATGCAGAACAAACATTTCTTCAAATTGAGTGTGATCTGGTACCTTCAACATGTATCTAGCATCAAGCGCAAAATTTCTACGTGGCATTTTACTAGTCCAAACATTGTCCAATCATCAAAGTATACCTCCAAAAATTTGTGAATGAAATCTTTCAACATTGTGATGACTACACGCAAGAAGATCACTAGCAAGTTCTTCAGCCCAAAAGGCATCACAGTATATTGGAAGCATCCCCATTCAGTTGCGAAGGTCATCTTACTCCTATCCTCTAGCATGATCTTGATCTCATATTACCTTGAGAACTCATCAGTAAACGAATATGATTCTTGGCTGCCAACATAATCCAACACCTCATCGGTGAACGAAGTTGGGAATGGATCATGAAAACAGGCGCGATTCTACTTCCTGAGATCTACGCATATTTTTATTTCATCCTTCTATTTTTTGTCCTGAACTATCATTGAGCTTACCCAATCACACTCCTCAACTGGTTTAATGATGCCTGCTGCAAGAATTTTATCCAACTCCAAACAAACCCTTTCTTTATACTTCAGATTGAGGTGGTAAGGTCTTTTCTTAACTGGCTTTGCATCTAGTTTTAGAGTGATCTTCATGACACCCAAGTCTCCTATTATCCCTTTCAGAGCTGAAAACTTCATGGGGAACAGATCCTGATATTCGCAGAGTAATTTGGCGACCTTAACTACTATCGTGTTGTCCCAGTACTCTGCAATATTTGCAAACTTTGGCTCTCCCTTCATGCCAATGGTCACCTGTCTAGTTTTGAGCGGCTCGGTTATGTCCGGATTCTCTAATTGTGGTACTTCAACATTGCGGTGACCTTTAGTCTCTGGAATATTAATCTTCCTCGAGTCTTTGTCTTCTTCTTCTGTTGTTACATTGTAGCACTCCAGCACGTGGCTCAGCTGGGTAGTCCAATCAGGTTTAATCAAATCTAGAGGGTCCTACGGTATCCTGAAGATCGTTGCCTTAACCTCCTACAATGCTTCATCAATACACTCAAGCCCATCCTCGAAGTTGATCGTCATCAAAAATCCTTGGTGTAAAACATCCCACTCTTTAGTGTCGTGGGAGAGTTCTATCTCCAAGTACCAATTCATCCATATAACATCTAAGGTATAAAAAAGTAGATGAACCTACTTCGGCTGAGGCTTCACTCCATACACTTCAGTCCATTTGGTTAAATGGTCATGCAGATCATTCCTCCCATCATATTTTTCTATTAGCCATACTTGTGGGTGACCAAACCACGCTCTCATAATCTTTCTGTATACACGCCAATGATCAAAATTGTCCTCTTGTGTTCTCCACCATCTCGTAGGCGTAACACACAATGCCTAGTTTAGGGCCTGGAAGCGATGATTATCTCACACTTATCTCTCAAATGCATCCAAAAAGTGATCAACATCAGTTAAACCGTCATACTAAGGCAGATTTCTTACCTCTAATGATACATAGTGCAAGACTTGGTCATCATGTTACAACACAATGTAGATGCTTCATGCAGTTGATTTTGTCAGTGCTCCATTTCTTCATCTGAATCTGATGTGCTGGAACTTTCATGGTCCGATGACACATCCATCTGTTGTTGGATTCACACAATCCCGATCTCGCGTCATTATCTTGTAAATATGGTCGAAATCGTCATCACTTTCATAATCGCGAACTAGTTCAGTATAGCGCGGTCCTTCTGCAGGGTCCAGTGGCACCACTACTCGGAGTGATTTAATTTCAAATATCATCTTCCTCTTCTTCAAATTGATTACCCCATTCATGTCAATGGTTCAATCGATCCTGAGGAGTGTAGGGTAGGGATTATTTTCAACCACAATCTCTATCAATTCAAAATCAGCCAGTGCGCTCGTCCCTTCAATATCAAATATTACCCCAAGTAACCCCTCCATTGGGACGACTTTCTGCTGATTCACCATCCTTAACTAAATTGGAGACCACTTTAACGTAGGTCTCCCCATTCTCTCCCATGTCTGTTTCGAAAAAATGTTTGCGTCCAACCCCAAATCTAAAATAACTTGATCCATCTCATATTCTCCTATCTATGCAGTAAGCCTTATCCCGTGCCCCATTCTCATCTTATTCTTGCCAATATTTTTGACTACACGTGGTCTGTCAGTAGTGTTTTCCTTTCCAGCGCACCTATTGATAAGCTCTTACAGTGCCTTGACAGCCTTGCTATTGAATAGTAGTTTTAGACAGGTCTAAAAAAACGTCGTAATCATAAATAGGTCCATTTCTTCAGTCGGCTTCTCCTAACTCCCTGAGGTAGAGGCCTTAGCGAAGTTTTTCTTTGCTTCCATAAATGTTTCTTTCATGCATTCTAGATCAAACCCGATCTCATTTTCTGGTGCTTTGCGGACCCACTCACATTCTTTGGGCTGCTTCCCCTCATCTTCACTAGTTGTTTCTCTGCTCCACAACACAATATTTACCTTAGGATATTCCTTGCGAGGCTCAGCCCTCACCATCTGGAGGTTCTAAGTCAGCTACTGAGGCTACGCCCCCTTTTCACGTATCTTAGCTAACAATATAGAGCAATCCCTTGTCGCATGGTCAAACTAATTCTAATAGCGGCATGACAGATGACTCGAATTCGGACAGTCTAGCCCATAGTGTCCTAGTCCCCCACATTTGTAACAAATGACCTTCCCTCGACCTCTACTAGGTTCTCCTCCACCTCGGGCACATCCGTGCCCTTGATGCTCGCTTTGTCCTCCTCTAAAGACTCGGTTTTGGGGTCAGGTTTCTGCCTACACCCTGTATGTAGGTGTTCTATCCATCATTAATTCGTAAGAATAGCAATTACGCTCATCATGACCCACTGATTGGAAGAAGTTTCAGAAGAGTTGTTGCAGTGTCTTTACGAACTTTTTCAACAAATGGCAATTGCGTGTCACATGTTTTCCAACTACTTGGAAGATAGCACACCATAGCGTGGGCCCTATACTTGGCCTTTCTAGAAGTTCCAGCCTTAGAGCCATTGGTCCCCCTGTTACAACATAATTTGCGAAAACTTGACAATGATCTTTGTCATTCCCCTGGTTCTTGTAGTTCAAACACCAAAATTCCTCACAGACCTCAGGCTAAGCTATTCTATCTTTCGTTAGACTCTGCATTTCTAGGCAAAGGTTTTGCAACTGTGCATGAATCTGCTGAACCCCCAAATTAGCATCTTGAATTGGTGTCTCATCCAATGTCATCGCAATTTACAGATCTTTTCCTCGAGTCACAATCTTCTATTGTGCTAGCACAACCCTTAGATGAGGTAAGAGCGAAACCACAAACCATTCACAGTGCTCCCCATCAGTCGAATTCATGTTAGCCTCGCGAATCATACACTTCAATCTCTGGTCTAGATCCTAGGGTGTCTCACAAGGCTTCATCATGATCTCTTTAAATCCCATAATTGATTGTGCTTCAGGCTTAGGTCTACTGGATTCCTTATTTAGCGCGATCTGAATATCTCCCAACGTGGACATAAAATTATTGGTGTAGTACTTAATGTACCATGTTAGCACATGATCCTGTAATGCTCTAACCAACATTTCTTTCTTCATTTGATCATCAGTGATACCCTAAGATTCCCATAAAACCTTCACAACAAACCAAAACTAGTTCGGATCTTCATTTCGCCTTCCCTTGAACACAAGTATCTTTACAAAGTTCGCCATATTGAATAGTGGCAGAGGTGGCGGTCGTGTAGGCGAAGGTGTATGTGGTGATGATTAAGATGGAGGCAGTGTGGGTGGGTAGGGTATTCACGGGAACCCTTGCTTTATCAACTAATTAACACACTACAAAGATGCATGTGCTACTTCCTCATTGTCAATCAAAGGGGGTTCAATTAGTAGGCTATATTCAGGGCTTGCTCTTCCTTTGTTCCTGAAAGTCCTTCCACTTCGAGTAGCCCCAAACATCAAGGTAGTTTTCTAACCCATTTTTCCCACAAGAGCATCTTAATCCAAGTATTTAATGATTTTAAATACTTACCTCACGTTCCTTTGAAGAAATGACACTCGACCTCGCTAAAAATGATTGAGGTATCGACTGCAAATTCTGTCACGTAACCTCCTATGATGCAATCGATCCAATGATCGATAGCGCACACAATCTTATCTTCAGAGGCTTCTAATATCCGCACAAACTCTGAGGTCCATACTACTAGACTGTTAAGCCTCCACCTTCCTTGGCCATCTGCCAATTCCGCGATCCACTCATACAACTCGACCGGGAAGGAACAAAAGAAGATCTCATGTATCTTTGTGTATAGGTATCTGTCCAACCACTCTTCTTTCGTCAATTGCAGATTCTTGTTCTGTTGCGCTCAAATTGGTGGATCTTTCTATCCAACTACTCTTCAATCTCTTTCTTAGTTGGATTCTAATGATGCAACATCACACATCTCATTATGCAGATCCTGGTCCTGGCAACGAAACCATTTGTTGGCTTGATGGGCCCTAACCCAGGTTCAATGTTAATTACCCAAGAAAATCCCTACACTATTTCCCTTTCGGCATCAATCCACGGAGCGTGGACTGAAGTATCACCCAAAGCAGTATGGGGGGATAAGGAGGTTAAGGTGGAGGAATTGATTTGGGCTATCAAATCAATGAAAGGAGACAAAAGCCCGAGTCCAGATGGATGGACTATGGAATTCTCTATCCACTTCATGGACATCTTTTGGGAGGACCTTCTACAGATAATAGAAGAGTCTAGAATGAATGGAACCATACATCCTCATTTAAATTCTACCTATATCTCCCTTATTCCAAAGAAAAGAGAGGCGGCCACCTTTACTAATTATCGCAGCAATTTCCCTATGCAATCTTACATATAAGATTATGTCCAAGATAATAGCCAACAAAATCAAGGCTTCTTTATCAAAAGTCATCTGACTAGAAAAATATGGATTTCTTAATAATAGAATAATCCATGATGCTACGGCAGTTGCTCAGGAATGCATGCACAGTATCAAGACAAAAAACATGAATGCAACAATAATGAAGGTGGACCTTAAAAAGGAATATAACTACATAGATTGGGGTTATCTAAGACTGGTCCTTCATAAATTTCACATAAGAACAAACATGGCATAATGGATTATGGGATGTGTTACAACAGTTTGATAATCTGTGATAATTAATGGATACCGTCAAGGTTCTTTGTTACGGGCAGGGGACTTAGACAGGGGTGTGCTTTGTCACCCCTTCTCTTCATACTGACGATGGATGGACTAAGTTTGATAATTAAAAAAGCTCTGAACACGGGTCACTTTGAAGCGCTTAAAATTAGCAGTGATATTTCTATTTCCCACAGTTTCTTTGTTGATGATATCTTGTTCATGGGTATGATAAACAGACTCAAGTGGCATTCACTGTCATTAATTTTTAAGAAGTTTTCAAGAGCTACTTGTCTTGTTCAAAATGAACACAAATATATCATCCTATATGGATCCTGCAATCATGATGATATAAACTATATCTAGAGGTGTTTTGGGGTAAATGTAGTAAATTTAGAAATTGGAATGAAATATTTGGGATACTGCTTAAAAGCTAGGATATTACAAAAATTCTTACTCGATTTGGCTAGTGGATAGATTCCACTCGAGGATTAAGGGGTGGCAACACATATGTTTATTAATGGGAGGTCATATCATTCTCACACAACCAGTTCTAATGCAATTGGGAGTCTATTGGACTCACCCGTTCTGCATCCCGCAGAAGATAATAAAATTACTAAATCGCATAATGGCAAACTATATTTTGTCAGGTGCAAGAAGAAGCTGCAAATATCATATAGTTACGTTCGAGATGATCACTAGACCAAAAAATTGGACAAATGGGGTGTTTTAAATCTTGAAATTTTAGGCTGGCCGCTGATTCTAAAATCACTGTGGTGGGGTATAAACTGTAATGGTATACGGGGAAAATTGATTTGCTTCAAGTACATGAAGAATAAGGATTTTACTTGTTGGATGAGACAATGTGCAATAGGGAAAAAAATTGGATCTAAGATATGGAACATTTTCAAAATGGTTAAAAATATCCTATTTCACAACATCTCATGAATGTTTGGTTCTCGTAATAGAATTATTTTGGGTATAGACAGTATTATTGGATCCGGTGTGACCCCACTTGGTACAGTGGATTTAATTAAAAACCTGAATAGAAAGGGCATATTTGTTTTGAATCATATGATTAGCAAATGGAGTGGTAATATACAAATTTGGCTTGACTCCATCCAACTGAATCTTACAAGGAAGTACGAACTGGACTGGTTTGAGCTTGTGAAATCATTAAATGATGTAGGTATATGTTATGACAACAAAAGGGATCACATCACTTGGGCTGGAAAAAAAGAAGAAATCCTGAGAGATTAAAGTGGCGCATTTCTATCTCAAACTGCGTATAAAGGAACTACAAGTTGTGGAATGCTCTTGGTTTTATAAGTTTTGGCAAGCTAGTATTCCCATAAAGATTATCATTTTCCTATGGTTAACATGGCATAATAAGAATCTTACATGGGAAAATTTATAGAAGAGGAATCAACAAAGACTTGGGATATGTTATCTGTGTAGGAAAGAAGGAGAGGATAATTGCCACTTATTCTTACAATGTCCAAGATCTTTAAGCATTTGGAAGCACTTCACCACCGAGAAGCAGATTCCATACATACATTTTAATACAATTGAGGAATGTTTAAAATGGTGGAGTTCGCAATGCACAAGTTGGAGATCGCTTATATTGGCTGTCTTCTTGGAGATTTGGAAAGGCCGTAACCAGTTGATTTTTGGAACCAATAGATGGAGAGAGGATTTAATTTTTGAGTACATAGAACAGTGGACCAAGTCGGATCAGAGAGCTAGCACCAAGCAAAAAGAAAAGGGAGACAATGGGATGGAATAGGTTACCAAATACCCGACTGGGTTTTTTGATGGGGCATCACAAGGAGGGAGATGTGGATGTGGAATTTGGCTAAAGGTGACGAAAGAACAAGAGTACTGGATTCACTGGAATGCGAGAGAGGGGACAAGTATGAAAGCAGAAGCAATTGCCTTATGGGGATTACTATGGATTACACAATTCTCGGATATCCCACAAATACAAATTTATGGTGATTCTAGGTGTATGATTGATCACATCTTGGGGAAGAATAATATTCAACAAAATTCCCTACAAGGCTGGCTGAAACGCATACAAAGCCTATGGAGCACTCTTCAACAATCTTCCATACAACACATCAACAGAGCACACAACAAGAATGCAGATGAAATGTCGAAAAAAGGATTACTATACACAGAAGAAGGTATGCATATCCAGCTAAAAATGGGAGAAACAATGACAAAAGTAGGAGGCATTAACATGCCAGGATAGTGCTCTAAAGTCCTTGACAAAGGAGAAAAACATCAGCACAAATAAGTACCTTGAATTTTTTTTTTTTTTGTATCACTTTTTGTAAATGTTTTTTATATGGTCTTGTATAAAAAAGACAGGTGAAAGATAACTTTATATTTTTCTTTATGATGAACAAGTTCAAGATCAGATGTGTATTTAAGCTTTCTCATTTCCATTATGAGAATTTGAGAGATATTTAGGAAGGCACAGATGTTGTTGTAGGATTCTAATCTCTTTTTATTTTACTATATGGCTAATGATGAAGGTTGCAGTAATTTGTAATTCCATGTGCAGTTAAATACTTGATACAATATCAAACCTATGATGACGTTCTTTTCATCATGTATATGTACTATTTTAAACATAATAAAAAATAGACGGTTTTTTTCTGCTGAAAATAAATAAATAAATAAATAAAAAATAAAATAAAAATAATTGATAGTTTTCACACCTCCCTTAAAGATTTCTACAATTTCAACAAAAAACCCTTCACTATAAAAATTTCAAACTGGCAAATCACCCCATAATAAGTAATTTTCCATCAAATTCCATTAGTGAAATTTGATCTATTTTAACTTTATACCTTATTAAAATTTAACAACTCAAATTACATTAAGATAAATTTCCCATACATCAAAATCACTAATATATATTATAATAATTCAATAACATGAAAAGCTCCTAAAATTTCCAATTTCTACACTCCTAATACTGAAAATTCAATCAAGCTCCTAAAATTTCCAATTTCTACATCCTAATACTGAAAATCAATTAAAATTACTAATATAGTATAATAATTCAATAACATAGAAAACTCGTAAAATTTGCAATTTCTACCCTGCTAATACTGAAAATTCAAAACTCTTTTAGAAATAAAATCACTTTACCAAAAGTACCATTAAAATCAATGTGCCAAATTGTTGACTACTAAGAGCGATATTCTCATAATTCTATTTTATAAGTTTAGATAGGGAGAGTATCTGTGATGGAATTGGAAGGATTGGACAAAGTAGCCAATGCATCTAAATGTGTGGGTGGCTTCAGGAGGACTTTTTGATAACCTAGAATATTGTAATTTTGAAATACAGTTAAAATCAATGTGCCATACCATTAAGATCAAAGTGCCATATCATTTAACGCTAAGAGAGATATTCTCATAATTCTACTTTCTAAGTTTTAGATAAAGAGGATATCTTTGATGGAATTGGAAAGATTGGACAAAGTAGCGAATGCATGTAAATGCGTGGGTGGAGTCACGAAGACTTTTTGATAATCTGAAGAATATTGTAATTTTGATTTTATATTGGTAAATGGGAGTTTTGTAGCAACTCTAGAAATCATGATAAAAAAGTGGGAATTTGAAGTTTATTGGAAAATAGAAAAGGGTAATTCTATGTGATTCGTTGCTTTATATTTAACCATTGAATTTATATAAAATATCATATTTAACCATTCAATTTATATAAAATATCAAATGTAAATATGTAATTTTAATTAATGAAATATAACAATTAGATATAATTTCTATTTATTTTAGATAATAAATTAGAAAATAAATATTAAAATATTGTATTAAAATAAACCAAATTACAACTTTCTCACTTTAACTATTCTATTGGGATATTTTGCACTATTTTAGAGCAATTGCTAGTATACCTTAGATGTAAATAATGGTCGAAGCCATATATGTAACCAGGTTTGTGAGAGATCATTGGCGTGGCTTTGGTTTAGAAGATAATAAAACCATTCCAGATTTTAGTTGGGAGTCGACCTATTAGGCATGCTCTACCTCCCCTTTTTTCCATACATAATAAATATATGTGCTTCCTTTTTCTTAGAATGTTTGTCACTTTTTGTTTGTTGGTGTGTTGTTTGTTTAAAGGTTATGGGTTCAAACTTTATTCATTGTAAGTATTTGTTTACCCATAACTTTGACCAATAAAACAGAGCCACATGGCACTTCGGCACATACGTTTTGAACTTTCAACTTGTGTCATGTGTCATCTCCAAAATGTGCCACATGACTTTCACTTTTACATTGTTTTGAACCTTAACTTGTCTTTCACTTTGACATTGTTTTGAACCTTCAACTTGTCTTTCACTTTGACATTGTTTTGAACCTTCAACTTGTCTTTCACTTTGACATTGTTTTGAACCTTCAAATTGTGTCATGTGTCAGCTCTAGAATGTGCCACATGACTTTCACTTTGACATTGTTTTGAACCTTCAACTTGTCTTTCACTTTGACATTGTTTTGAACCTTTAACTTGTGTCATGTGTCAAGCTCGAGAATGTGCCACATGACTTTCACTTCAACATTTTTTGGGTTTTTGCAAAACTTTTAACTATTGTAAATTTGTCCACATTGAAATATTTTATTTATGGTTAATTGATAAATATTCTCTTTATGTTTAAGAATCAAAGAGAATTATTTTTTCTATATTTTTTTTATATTGGGTTGAGTGAGAGTGATATTATTGATGTTTATAATTATTTTAATTAAAACTAAATAAATATGTATAATTATTTAACTTACTAAATATGTATAATTACTTATGTTTTTTGTTGGAGTGCATATTATTTATTAGTTAGAGAATATTTTAGTTTTATTTTAAAAGTCATACTAATAGGACTAACATGGAAGGAAATATGCATCTTCCTCATACTGAACTATCCAATAAGCCTCTCAACAAAATAACTCAATCCATATAATTGAAAATATTATGTAAAGCATCTCATAATATTATGTTTATGATGTAATTGAGATTATGATGTAATTGAGATTGATAATTAGAACCATATCAAATGCATCTTTTGTAGCAATATATGGAAATAAAAATATTTTTAATAGATTTTATATCATAATGATTAGGGTAACGACTTCTACTTAGTGTTTGTCCTCTTAATTGAAATCAAGAATTATTATTTTTGAATATTTTATGAAATTTACTATTAAAATAAAAATTATTATGAATTTTTTTGTTTAGTATGTTAAGAATATTGTAATGATATTTATTGATAGGCTATATTATTTTTTATCTATATCAATGCTTTTAAAGTGAACTATATTATTTTTCATCTATATCAATGTTGTTAAAGTACAAAAAAAAAATAATGAATCAATTTGCAATGCCATGTTAATAACATGTCTTAGTATATAGAATTGGTGTCTAAAACCTTTCAAAAACAAATTTATTTTGGGTTAAAAAAAATGATGTTGGCTCTAATACTTTTTATTTTATTCTACATTTAGATACCTTTCCAATGTTGTAAGGATCATGTCATTCTGATTTTGTATGAAAAAGTTATGCCTCCCACAAATTTCTCTATCACGTTAACAACCATTGTATGAGAGGATGTCACTTCAACTGATTTCTTATGCATATTGGGTTAGACACATGGAATTCCTAGAAGACTCTAGAAGGTCTAAACTCATAATTCTAGTTCAAAGGTTAGGTAATCAAACCTTACTGTTAGTTGGCTATTGAGCTATGTTAAACACTTGGTTACTATGAGAAATAAGAGGTTCATTTTTCTCTATTTCATTAACTTTCTATCATAGAGATACAAACCATATACATCAGATAATTCCATATATAGTATCTCTTCCTTTTACATGCATTTTTCCACACCATAAAAAATAGTGTAGAACATTCTTAGATTTTGGGTTTTCTCCGATAAAAGTTTCCTGGGAAAAACTTACAACTATTATGGTTATCATTTGTATATTTTTTTATGTTTTCTATTTCTTACCTTTCAACTATTTCATTTAATCAATCATACAAAATAAAAAATAAAAATATTAAATAAAAAATTAAAAAAAATTAAAAAAATTAATATTTACAATAAACATTTCAATACTCTATATAATGCTCTTTCATAAATTATTCCTTAACATAACATATAGTAAGAAAATAAACTACCTGTATTAGCAAACATATATTCATAAGTAATTAAAAATCAACCTTTATGTTGAAAAAATTCACAGTATTTTCAAATAATTTTTTGGCTAATAATTTCAGATGAAATTTTAATATTAATTTTATTATGACTGATTTGGAACTCTTACTTTTGATTTCTATCGCACTAAGGAAATGAACAGATTTTAGAAATTCGCGTTTTTCTTTACCTCTATGCTTTTATCTAAAGATTGTAGACCTAGACTTAGTTAAAATTGTAATTCATGGATAGAGGAAATGATCAGATTTGAGGATTTCGCGTTTTTCTTTACCTCTATGCTTTTATCTAAAGATTGTATACCCAGACTCAGTTAAAATTGTAATTCATGGATAGAGAAAGATAGAAGATTTTCCCATAATTGTTTGGCTAATAATTTCAAATGAAATTTTAATATAAAATTTATTACGACTGATTCCGAACTCTTACCTTTCATTTCCATAGCAATATAAATGGTCTTTTCGATATCATTTCCCTGTTCCTTATAATGGTCTTTTAAAAATATGATGCTAGAGAGTGATTCTAGGAGTTTGCTCGAATTATTTGCAAGAAGCAAGAATTGTGTTTTTTTTTAAATGGGTTGTCATTGATTGGTCGACGTTGTCTATGACTCTATCCATTTATGAGTTAATTTAATTGTTTGGTCCAGAAAACAAGCAAGGTAGTATAATAAGAAGGGTGTTGGAATGGAGGGTTACGCCTTTGTGAATGCATAATAAGAAGGGCATTGGAATGGAGGGTTACGCCGTTGTGAATGCATAATAAGAAAAGGGTGCTGGAATCGAGGGTTACGCTTTTGCGAGGAGCTTGGAATGTTAACTCACTCTAAATCTGAATTGGGCTTTATTACATTAGGTTCATAAGTAAATTAGATATGGCATACATCACTTATTTCTAAAAAGGTATTTTGAAATTGTATATTTTTCATAGGACATGCATTTTTTAAAGTAAAAGTAGATATGCATGGTGGAAATTGGAAGTTATTTTATGATTGACAAAGTCTTTACATGATATATTTCCATGCAAAGTATTTTCAAATTGGATATTTAGAAAGGAAAAAAACTATTTTGAAAATTGGAAATCGTTTTATTGTTTATATAGTTTTCAGGTGACATATGTCTTTAAGGAAAACATACTTATAAGTTTTAAAAAAAACTTCTAAATACTTTTAACTATATAATATAATTGAATAAAAATTTACTTAATTACATATTTTTAATTATAAAAAAACATAATTAATAAAATTTAGACTTAATTAGATACTTCTAATTATAAAGAACAAAAGTAAAAACATAATTGTCACTAATCTAGTCAATACACATGGAACAATATTATTAATAAAAAAAAAGAATTTACCAACACATCAAGATTACACGAACTTAACTCTGATCAGAACCATTTATACTATAGATACAATCCGTATATAAATTCATAACATGATCTTTCTAAATAAATTCGGGGTCATTCATTTTTTGGTTTAAGTGTCACTCTTTGGTGAATTCATTAATTATTCGTGCGATGGGATTTCCCTCCACATCAGTTGCTGCCAGACCCGATGCTATGCATTTTTTTAACAAACTCAAACTTTATGGTTTATCGCATTGGCACTGAAATTTTTGGTTGCAGTATTGAATGCCTGGTCCGTCCTTGGTACGTGGCACAAGTAGGTCTGTCCAGCCACAATTGTTGTCTCAAGTCCCTCGTCGCATCGACTGTGGAAGATCTGGTGTGGGATCCTACAACTTGGGTTCATCCGGAAAATTTCACATTCCTACATGTAGAGTCTATGCCTCATTTCATTCTTTCTACCTTAGCTTATGCTCTGGTTCCTCTTCCATTTCATGGGCTTATTCATTCTATTGAACCACGTCTACAGTGCAGATGAAGGATTCTCAAGGATCGATTTATGGCTTTCCCTCTAACATTCGTATTCCGGATAAGCTTGGCAACTTATTGCATCTTTGTTATGTTATTTATATTTTTTTTACATTTCACCGATTACCTACAGTTATGGTGGCTTAGTTCTAACAATAACTATGGTAAATCTTTATCTGTAGGAGTCTTGGCTAGAGACCCCGGGCAACGCTTCGTTACCACATGGTGACTTTCATGAGCGGTTACCTCCTGAATGAATGCAATGACCGAAGGTTTTCCCAGGTAAGATTGTCTCCGTCCTGGTGCTCATTTGTCAAGGGTGAATTCTCTTGGTTATTCGAGGCTGGATTTCAAATTCTCCTCTAAGTTGTATTACTCATTTTCTCAGTTACAAGTTATTTGGAATCAGGTGATCGCCCATAGAGGTTTAGGATTTGTATATACGACCCTCCCTCTGTATAATCGAGGGTTCTTGTTTCTGGTTGCGGTTATGAGATGATGGTCGTGTTGACATCTATTTTTCCATGATAAATGTATTTTGAGAAGGGTACTACCTCTTTGGTTAAGACCTATTGAGCCAAATGACAGACTTCTTGGGTTTTAGGCCCTATACTATTTTCTCTATGCTTTAAGGTTCTTGATGCTATGAAATGTAAATTTGAGTATCTATGTCGATATATGTTGGTCCTTGTGCTATTCATGGTATTTCCTTGTTCTTAGTTCTTGTAACATTTTCCTTAGATTGGTTGGATTTCACAGTGTTAACATGATTCAGGGTTTCCAACTATTATTTTTGCCTTTCAAATTTTCGGCTTTGAACAAATTGAACTTGTTTTTTCTCGATTATTTTATAATGTATATCTAGTACTTATTGAATATCGTATTTGAATAATGGTTCTATCAAAATAGACAGTCTGGGGGGTTTCTTACCCATATAGGGTTTCAGGGAAATGTAGCCGGGTTATAAGGTTTAATAACAATCCCTTTCTAGATGTACTAGCCCAATGCGGCTTAGGTTAACTACTGACATGGTTATTACCTATAATTGGGTGCTGACGTATTCTGAAACCTTAATCAAACATCTATTGTAGTTCTATTTTTTTTTAACAGAGGTGGTTCTCCGCTTCTTTATCACAATAGTTATGTTTAAAGAAAGAAATCCATTCCAACATTTTAAAGTTCTATACAATTCCTTTCTACAGCTAGATTGTTCCAGTTTATAGATAATTGGTTCTGCATTAAGAAATAAATCCTCTCCAATTTATTAAAAGAATTGTACCATTCTTTTTTACAGCTAAATTGTTCCAGTTTTATAGATAATTTCCCCGCTCCGACAGCTACTGTATTGGGGCACCAAAACTGAAATAAACAGTCAGAATTGACTCAAATGTTTGTCTTATGATAAATAATTATTCAAGCAGAAACCCTACTATAGGTATTTCCATTATCACTTCAATCTAAAACATTCCACTACATTTTGTACATTCACGGAAAGAAAACACATATAATTTTTAGTTTAAAGTATCAAAATGATTTTCCAGAAAATTCCACTTACTGTGATGCTTTCAAAAAATAGAGTACTTTATTAGTAGAGGTCACCTCCCTTTCCCACTGCTAGTCAACCTCCCGTCCGTGAGATTCATCTTTTGGGACCAGAATCTCCCCCCTAGTTTACTCACAGGACCATAATCCTCTGGAAGTTGCTCGCACATAGTGCATGTGCTATCTGGTCATCACCAGACTTAGCCATTCTTTTCTTTACTTCCTGTTACTACAGTGTAGTTTTTCCTTCCCCCTACCTCCTTTTCTTTGGAAGCCTTTTCTAGTTAGGGGAGGTAGTAAAGGTTTTTCCAGCAACTGCCTTTTTCAACTTCCTTCCCTCAGAGGTTACAAGATCTACTGATACTTAAATCATTTCTCATTTTCAATAAATAAAAATATTATTCAATTCAAACAGGTAATAACACTAATTATTCAGTTTTTTCTTACCGCGGTAAATAAAATATTTACATCTTTCTGGGGACATTACATCTCCCCCTCCTGAAGTCAAACATCATCCCGATGTTTTCCGACCACAAACAATCCTGGATAAGATTTTCTCATGAGTTGTTCATCCTCCCAGGTGGCCTCATCTAGCCCAAAGCGCTGCCATTACACTTTAACCTAGGTAATGGCTGGTTTCCGCAATGTTACTTCTCTCTGATAAAGTATATTCAGCGGCTCGACCAAGATTTCTCCATCCAGCTTGACCTAAAACACATAATATTTTAAGTCAATTTTTCCTTAACAACAAAACTGATTGGTCTACCTAAGATACTTTCTTACCTATATGTCCTGCCAATTGATTATGTTCTTAGAATCGTAAACATATTTTTTTAATACAGACACATGGAAGACGTTGTAGACCCAAATATGACTTGGCATAGTGAGCTGGTATGCCACTAAAACAACTCTCGCCAAGATCTAAAAAGGTCCATAAAACCGAGGTGCCAGCTTGGTGCTCCCACTCCATTGTAATGTGCTCTTTTTAACTCGAATTCTCACATACACATGATATCCTACTTGAAGTTCCTTAAAATTTCTCTTTCGGTCAGCGAAGTTCTTTTGCCTATCTTGGGCTGCCTCTAAATTGGGTCGTACCTTCTTGACCATTTCTTCCATTTCTTTAAGAATTTCAAGACCTGACATCAGCCTGTCCTCTGGCCCCCCAGCTTGAGGGTGTGCGGCATTTCCGTCCGTACAACACTTCAAATGGGCTCATCTATGTGGACATATGATAGCCATTGTTGTAGGCAAACTTGACCAAGTGCAGATAATCTTCCCACTTGGATGGTTGCTGCATTACATATGATCTTAGCATATCTTCTACAACCTGATTCACCCATTCTGTTTGTCCGTCGGTCTGAGGATGATAAGCGATACTGAAATTCAGTTGAGTCCCCAATTCCCCAAACAGATTTCTCCAAAAGATCAAAGTAAATTTTACATCACGATCATAGATTCTAGTTTTTGGTAACCCGTGTAGCCTAAAAATGTTTTGCATAAACGTATGGGTAATCTGCACTGCTCTGCGCGTAGATTGCATTGGTATAAAATGACCTGATTTGCTTAATTTTTCCACCACCACCATGATGGAATCATTGTTTCTTTTTTACTTGGGTAATCCTGTTATGAAGTCCATAGAGATGGTTTTCGATTTCCACTCCAGAATTGGTAGTGGTTGCAATAACCCAATAGGGTGCTAGTGTTCCGCTTTAATTTGTTGGAATTCCAGGCGACGTGTCAAATATTCGGCTACATCTTTTTTCATGCCTAGTCAATAATATTCCTTCCGAAGTGCGGTAGTCATCTTCTGATACCCTGGGTGCCCAACATAATGACTTTTATGAAATTCATCTAAAATCAATCTTTTAATGTTATTTTGATTGGGCACATACAACCTTTTTTTATAATTTAGCATGCCAGAAGCATCCATATCATATCCTTGCTGATTTTCTTTACTTGTTAGATTCTGAACTTGTTGTCCTATTTGTTGATATCTTGAATCTTATTCTGCTTCTTTTTTAATAATTTAATCGAAGCTACTTTGTCCTTTGCTGCAAGAAATCTCATAGAGAAATTGTACTTTTCGAATTAAAGCATCTGCTACATGGTCCTCTTTCCCTTTCAAATGCTTAATCTCGAAGTAAAAAAAACTTAGGAAATCTATCCACCATGCCTACCTAGTATTTAAGGTAGGCTAACTAAAATAAATAGTCAAGTTGTGATGGTCCATCATTAATAGAAACTTTTTACCCATCAAGTAGTGGTGCCACATCTTTAAGGTGTGTATAATAGCTGTTAACTCCAGATCCTAAGTGAAATATTTATGTTCATGTTCTTTTAATTTCCTAAACTCATAGGCGATTACCTTTCCTTCTTGCATCAGTACCCCTCCTACCCCTTCCTTACTCGCATCTGTGCACACCACATAGTCCTTACCTAGATCAGCTATGCTTATTATAGGTGTTGTGGTGAGTAGATGCTTGAGTTGTTCAAAACTTTTTTTGCGTTCTGCGGTCCATTTAAAAGTTTTCCCTTTTTTCTACAAAGAAGTGATAGGGTAAGCCACTCTCGAGAATCCTTCCACAAACAAGCTGTAGTAACCCGCTAATCCCATGAAGGATCTTATGTCCACTACATCCTTTGGCACTAGCTGTTCCATTATGTGTCTTATCTTCTCGGGATCCACAGTGATTCCATCTTTAGTGATTATATGTCCCAAGTACTGAATTTGCTCCTTAAAGAAGTCACACTTACTGTATTTCGCGTATAATCGGTGTTCTCGAAGAGTTTGCAATTCCAATCTAAGGTGCTCCTTGTGCTCCTGCATATTTTGGGAATATATCAGTATATCATCAATAAAAATTAACACAAACTTGTCTAAATACTGATGAAATATGTTGTTCATTAAGCACATAAAGGTCGCAGGGGCATTAGTTAGCCCGAAGGGTAACACCACAAACTCATAGTGTCCATATCGAGTTCTAAAGGAAGTCTTGGCTATGTCTTCCACTTTAATTCTGATTTGGTGGTATCTTGATCGTAAATCAATTTTTGAGAATACCATTACCCCTTTTACCTGATCAAAAATTTCATCAATATGAGGTAAAGGGTACTTATTCTTAATTGTCAATTTATTCAACTGACGATAGTCCATGCACATACGAAGGGTCCCATCCTTCTTTTTAATGAACAACACAGGGGCTCCCCAGGGTGACACACTAGGGCGGATGTAATTTTTGTCCAACAGCTCCTGCAACTGCATTTTTAATTTTTTTAATTTTGGTGTGCTCATTTGATAAGGAGCTCGGGATACTGGGACTGCCCCTCGCACCAATTCAATAGTGAAGTCTATGTCTCTCTTGGGTGGCAATTTTGGTATCTCCTCCGGGAACACATCTGCAAATTCTTGTATCATTGGGATACCTTCCAATGTGGCAGTCTTGTCTTTTGAGTTAGCATAACCCATTTGGATGGAATAAATATGACATCTTCTCCTGATACGCTTTCCAACTGAGAGGCAGTTAATGGCAGAATCTGTACTAGCCTCATAATACTTTGCATCTCTTGTTGTTCTCCGAGCTCATCGTTGTAGCAGATAGTTTTTGTTTTATAGTTTATAATGGACCAGTGTCTTTCCAACCAGTCCATGCCTATCAACACATCATACGATCCAAGGGGAAGTACATTTAGATCTTCCATCACCGGTTGGCCTGCTATCTTCAAGGTATAGTTATTGACCTTAGCTAACACACATCTATTTGCCCCTATTGCCAGTTGTACTAGCCAAGGGTCTTTAAACTTAACAGTTTGTAACTTACATTGTTCCACAACCTTAGGACTAACATAACTTAATGTAGCTCCAGGATCAAATAAAACAGTTACAGTATAATCAAAGATCTTACCTTCAAACTCCACCATAGTCGGCAGGTATTCTTCTTGACGATCTTCTAAAGAAGCATTAATTCTAGGTAAACTCTGGCCCACGTCGCCAACTGTAGATGCTTCATGGATCTGCAAAACCTGTTCAATAGCCTTTTGATGAGGACAATTTTTAATGTAATGAGGCACTCCACATCCCCAATATTATACTAGAGGCCTCGTTGTCCCTTCATTGTCAAGTTTACCGGATTGTTCGCTAATTCTAGATTCAATGGGTGGCTTCAATATGAGCTGGTTCTTATGCAGATTCCTGTTGTTTTTCCCTTTGGGAAATCCTTTGTTAACACTGCCATGATTTCCTTTAGTGCTTCTAGCCATCTTATGACCTCTCTTGTCAACCCACCTCTTTCCTAGAATTTCTCCCTTCTGTTTACTTTGCTGATAACATATCCTAGGCTTTCGTATCACCTCATTCATCATTTCTGGGTTATGAAACTCAATTCTTTCCCTCATCGCCAAGGGTAAACAACTGACGAACCACTATACCTTAGCCTTATCCTCTCGTATGTAGACACATAATGGAGTAAGGAGGTAAATCGGGTAATAAAATCATCCATTATTTGTTGTCCAAGTCATAATTCATGGAATTCCCTTACTTTCTCGTCGTAAAATCATTCATTCAAGTATCTTTCCTTGAAATATTTTTGAAAATTTTCCCAGGTTATACTTTGTTCACTTACCCCTCATACAATCTTGACCTCTTCCCACCACATGGTGGCCTTCCCTTGCAATTGGAAAATGGCCAGCCATGCTTTGAGGTTGTGGTCGTATTCATATAATTGAAAATATTTGTTCATGTTAATCAACCAAGCTTTGGCTACCTCTTCCAGCTCTCCATTGAAGTGTGGCAGTTTTATTTTCCGAAACTCCCCTTGTAATTCCATCTGTCGCCTTTTCAATGTAGGGTGCTCAGAGGCATTATCTGACTTTTCCTTTTGATTCTATTCCCCTCCTTCTGGCTCTTCCTAATCTGTGTGGTAGCCTTGTTCTTATGATACTCGTAACGGTTCAGGATTGGGGATCGGTGGGTGTTTATTCTGCTTGTCAGACTCGCTTTTCATGATTTTTTCTTGTTCCATAGTTAATCTTGCATTGTCCTCCCATAGGCAGGCCATCTCATTCTTTAATTCCTGAACTGTCTATAATATCGTATGATTGGTGTTGTGGGCCTCCTCTCCTAACTGCACCCATATTTCAGGATTACTTTCAGGGAATGTTGCGGGTCCTAGGCCAGCCACATTCCTGTGTGGAACATTGTTCGTTCTCCTCATAATCTGTTTTCATCTTGTTTCTCATTCTTATCAAATTAGTGAGTTGACAATAGGTAAGAGAAATAAAAGAACATCAATTAACAACAAAAAAAACAATAATTGATTATTCTTACTTATGTATTTGCCAGAGGCCATAGTTTGGTAGCTTGGCTCTAATACCACTTGTCACTAATCCAGTCAATACACATGGTAACAATACTATTAATAAAAAAAAGGAATTTACCAACACATCAAGATGACATGGACTTAACTCTGATCAAAACCATTTACAATGTAGATACAATCCCTTTATAAACTCATAACATGATATTTCTAAATAAATTCTGGGTCATTCATTTTTTGGTTCAAGTGTCACTGTTTGGTGACCTCATTAATTATTCGTGTGATGGGATTTCCCTCCACCTCACTTGCTGCTAGTCTCGATGCTATGCACTTTTTTTAACAGACTCAAACTTTATGGTTTATCACATTGTCATCGATATTTTTGGTTGCAGTATTGAATGTCTGCTCTGCCCCTCATACATGGCACGGGCAGGTCTGTCCAGCCACAACTGTTGTCTCGAGTCCCTTATCACATCGACAATGGAAGATTTGGTGTGGGATCCTATGGTTTGGGTTCATGTGGAGAATTTGACATTCCTGGATGCAGAGTCTATGCCTCATTTCACTCTTTCTACCTTAGCTTATGCTCTAATTCCTCTTGCCTTTCATGGACTTGCTCATTCTGTAGAACTAGGTCTACAGTGCAGATGAAGGATTCTCAGGGATCGGCTTAAGGCTTTCCCTCCGACATTCGTATTCTGAGTAAGCTTGGCAACCTGTTGCATCTCTGTTATGTTATTTATATTTGTTTTTACAGCTGACCGATTACCTCTAGTTATGGCAGCTCAGTTCTAACAATAGCTATGGTAATTATTTATCTGTAGAAGTCTTGGCTAGAGACCTGGGGCAACTCTTACTTACCGCATGGTGACATTCATGAGTGGTTACCTCCTGAATGAATGCAATGACCGAGGGTTTTCCCAGGTAAGATTGTCTCCGTCCTGGTGCTCGTTCGTCAAGAGCGAATTCTCTTGGTTATTCGAGGATGGATTTCAAATTCTCCTCCAAGTTTTATTACTCATTTTCTCAGTTATAAGTTATTTGGTATCAGGCAATCACTTACAGAGGTTTAGGATTTGTATATACGAAGCTCCCTCTATATAATCGAGGGTTCTTATTTTTTGGTTACGGTTCTGAGACTGGGTTTCAGGCCGTGTAATATTTTCTTTATGCTTTAAGGTTCTTGATGCTATGAAATGTAAATTTGAGTATCTATGTCGATATATACTGCTCCTTGTGTTATTCATGGTATTTCCTTGTTCTTAGTTCTTGTTCTCTTTTCCTTAGATTAGCTAGATTTCACGAGGTTAACATGATTCAGGGTTTCCGACTATTATTTTTTCCTTTCAGATTTTCGTTTGTGAACAAATTGATCTTGTTTTTGCTCGGTTCTTTTATATTTTATATCTGGTACTTATCGAATATCTTATTCAAAGAATGGTTCTGTCAAAATAGTCAGATTGGGGGTTTCTTAACCATATAGGATTTCAGGGAGATCTAGTCGGATTATAGGGTTTAATAACAGTCCCTTTCTGTATGTACTAGCCCAATGCGGCTTAGGTTAACCACTCACATGGTTATTACCTCTATTTGGGTGCTGACATATTCTGAAACCCTAATCGAACATTTGTCATAGTTTTGTTTTTTTTTAACATAAACAATAGAGAGGTGGTTCTCAGATTCTTTATCACAATGGCTCTGTTTAAAGAAAGAAATCCATTCCAGCATTTTAAAGTTTTGTACATTTCTTTTCTATAGTTAGATTGTTCCAGTTTATAGATAATTAGTTTTGTATTAAGAAAGAAATCATCTCCAGTTTATTAAAATAATTGTACCATTTTTTTTTACAGCTAAATTGTTCCATTTTTATAGATAATTTCCCTGCTCTGAGAGCCATTGTACTGGGGCACCAAGACAAAAGTAATCAGTCAGACCTGACTCAAATGTTTGGCTTCTGATAAATAATTATTCAAGCAGAAACTCTACTATAGGTATTTCCATTATCACTTCAGTTTGAAACATTCCACAACATTTTTTACGGAAAGAAAACACATATAATTTTTAGTTTAAAGTATCAAAATGATTTTCCATAAATTCCACTTACCTGTGATGTTTTCAAAAAATAGAGCACTTTAGTAGCAGAGGTCACCTCTGTTTCCCACTGCTAGTCAACCTCCCGTCCATGAGAATCATCTTTCAGGACCAAAATCTCCCCCTAGCTTACTCGCAAGACCACATTCCTCTGCAAGTTGCTTGCACTCAATGCATGTGCTATTTTGTCATCACCAAACTTAGCCATTCTTTCCTTTACTGACTGTCACTACAACGCAATTTTTCCTTCCCCCTACCTCGTTTTCTTTGGAAGCCTTTTCTAGTTAGGGGCAATAGTTAGTGTTTTTCCAGCAATTGTCTTTTTCAACTTCCTTCCTTCAAAAGTTACAAGATCTATTGATACTTAAATCATTTCTCATTTTCAATAAATAAAAATATTATTCAATTCAAATAGGTAATAACACTAATTATTCAGTTTGTTCTTACTGCGGTAAATAAAATATTTATATCTTTCTGGGGACATTAAAATAATTTAATAAAAAATTAAACTTAATTAGATACTTCTAACTATAAAGAAACATAATTGGATATAAATTTAAACTTAATTAATACTTTATTTCTATAATGTATTCTTCTCTTATCACAATTGTTTAAGTTACTACAATTAGTGATGAAGTTACTTTTTATGATGATGATGATGATGATGATGGTTAACGTCCGCTGAGACCAAATAATGATCTATCGGACCTAAAAAGACAAATTATTTATTTTGATTTAAAATTTTATTCCGATGCTCAAAAAGCTTAGAGAGAAGCCTCCCGAGTTCACTATAATTTTGGCATTGTAAAAGGCTATGTAACACCTTAAGATGTAATTTCATTTTTACTTGGTATATTATTACAAATAAAAAAAAATTCCAACGGTAAAAAAACCCTAACTCGATTATATTAAGTGATTATAAATAAGTAGTTGCAATTGTAAACTATTTTTTATACTTATTAGAAGTCTTTATCGCTATAAGTCATATAATATTCTAAAATCTCTTATTATAATATGTTTTATTACAAATTAGATGTTATTATATGAATGTAAGATATAATAAATAAATAAATAAGAGAAGTAATTAATACACATCCAAATAACAAACATAAAATATCATATGTGAAAACACAATGCAAGAAAATTTCAACTAAAATATAAGGTCTATTTCTTATTCTTCTCTTATCGATTGTGAAATGTAAATACAATGAAATATGTAAATATAATGAAATTGGCAATCACTATGAAATTACCATAAGCATTATGGCTAGTACAGGCTTTTCTATTTTTTTTGGGTTATATTTCAACAAATCATTTTCAATGCTCTACTATCCTATGAAATAATACTCAATAATATAATAATGAGAAGAATTCCCTTCCTAATAACCCATTTTTAACACAAGTTCATTACCTACGGTTAATGTTAGTTTTTCTAACCCATTTAGAAAGATATACATGACTAATCTCACATGTGTGACAATGTACCATTGTGTTCAACTTGATACGTCAAATTGCAGGAGGCATAACCTATAAATATGGTAATCTCTACACTGTTCAAAAGACCTTGAGATGGAATACAACTTCAAGTAGGTTAGAGCTAAGATTATAAAGTTTTGACACATAAAAGGCATTTATTTCTTCAAATGAATTAAAAAATGTTATTAACTCCAGATCATTAAAGGTTGACCCACAAAACATGCGCTAAAAATCCATAAGCCTAATTTTTCTTAAAAAATCAAAATAAATAAATAAAAATCAATTAATCAATTCTAAATCATAAATCATAAATAATAATAATAATAATAAGTGTTTCTTATGCAAACCAATGATATTATATGAATTAGTGAGATAATAATTTAAAGGAAATTAGGTAAAAGTAAATAAACAATTATTTTTCCCAATATATTAATAAATACATAATAAATAATAATTGATATATTAACGAATAATATTATATAATTAGTTGCTCTAGGGGTAGTTTAAATTGGTTATTGCAGCAATATGAAGTATTATATAATTAAGGAATTCAATACTCAAATTTTCTAGAAGAACCTAGTCTATTGAGAAGAATATGAGTTACACTCTAAACAAAATTATGTAAACATAGATAAATATTATTTTTTTAAATGAATTAATAAAATTTAATGATTTATGGAAACTCAATTAATTATTAATTTAAAATCATATAAGATATAATTTTATTTGAAATAAAATAATTTTGTTTAATATAATATTTTTTTTTCTTAAATAAAATGAATTCTAAAAGTTATATAATTTTTTTCTATAAACTAACACAATAACATTATTAAACGTGGTTGATATACACCTTAAGCTTGTAACTAAAAAATAGTTATAACTATTTGGATAAAATATTTTTGATTAACTTATAAAATTATTGCAAATGAAATTATATTAAAATAGTCACCCATTCAAAAAATAACCTACTATGTTTTAATTTGATTAAGCGTGTAATAATATACCTCAATGTAAAAGAAAAAAAAGGCCTATAATAAGGAAAAGTAACAATCATTCATATATACAAACATTATTTTCAAACAAGAAAGAAAAAAATTCAAAATCAAAGTTTAAGTCAAGAGAGTTTGTTTCTTTGTGACGCTCCAACCAAATAGAAATGCACGCATCAACCTTAACTTTTCTAGTTGTATTTTGTATTTTCCTTCATCTGATGTGTCATGATACTTTCTCCGCCTAGACCTTGGAGGAAATGGGATAGATCGATAGACCTTATAAAATTACTCTATCGACATTGTAGTAATTGTATTAATGACTGTAATTAGGTTTTTGAAAGCAATTTCACCGACAATGGTGAAATTAATCTAAAGTCAAAACAATTAGATACATATAAAATGATAAAAGTATACAAGATAACCTACGATGGTTTTAGTTAATTAAACATGAAATAATATATCAGAACATAAAAAAAAAAAAAAAAAATCCTATAATAAGGGAAAGTAACAATCATTTATATATACAAACATTATTGTCAAAGAGGAAAGGCTAAAAAAGTCAAAATCAAAGTTTAAGATGAAAGATATTCTTTGTGATGCTCCAACAAAATAGAAATGCATGCATCAACCTAACTTTTCCAATTGTATTCTTCATTTTTCTCTACATAGACCTTCGAAGAACTATGATAGGTCGATCAACCTTATAAAATAATTATATTGACACTTGAAGTAATTTTATCGAAACGTGTAATCAGGTCTTTGAAAGCAATTATGATTACAATGAGTTGAATTTAATATAAAGTCAAAACAATTAGATATAAATAAAAGGAGAAAAGTAAGCGAAAATGAAACAAAACAAAATGGTTCAATTTCAATGGGCTTAATAGCTCCAATCCACTTAATAGTTGGCAATATATATGATATCTAAATTTAATTAAGCCGAAGGCTTTTTATGGTGAAGATTTGCCTCACAACATTGTAGCTAGATGCATCTGTCACCATGTAATCTAGCTACAGTGTCTCACCATTCGGCTTAATTAAATTTCTTGCTGCAACGTGAACCCGAGATGTGGAGATGTTGAGAAATGATGATTTTGTTGTGTGAATAAGGTGGAAATTAGTAGAGGACTAAAAGGTGTGCCATTTCCATAACTTGTGGGAGACCATAGGAGTTTCCATCACCATGAGAGTAGAGGCAATTAAGAGTTTCAGTTGCATAGTTTGACATGTCTGAATTCTTGCGGACATGGTTGTGTATGACTTGTTCTCAAGTAATCATAGGTGAACCGGTTGTCTTCTTTAGCCTCCTCATTCCCTGCATTAGATTGAGATTCTTTGGCCCTTTTCTTCGTTGATTGTGTGGGATAACAAAACTGAAATTGGATATGATCTTCCTCCTACAGCTGCTATCATTATAATATTAGGCATCTGTTAATGAAGAATGTCCAAACAACTTACATTATGTCAGTAAATTGCCTTGGGATAAGTCTTCATGTGAATCATGTATTAGTGGCAGGAATGGTAGCCCATGCTGAGAGACATTGCTTGGCTTTTTTTGAGTAGGATTAGCTCAGTACTTGAGGGACACATCCCTTTTTGAGCTTCCCACAAATGCCTTTCTCGTTGCCTATCTTAAGAAATTTTAGTAGAATTTGGGCTCTCTAGGTCTGTTGCCAGACATGGTGGTGATCTGTTTGGAGAATAGTTTTTCTGGGTTTGTATCAAGCCCTATCCTCTACACAGGCATACAAACCAAGCAAGATTGGATTCACAAAATAGTAACTACTAACATAGACTTGACCTATAAAGGTGACCTCTCAGATCTAACCACCTATTAGCTATGAAAAGATAGTGGAGGCCGCATTCATAAGATTCTCATGGACGTACACAAATTTGACAAATACTGTAACCCGATGAGAAATGATACTATTTCACGGTGTTTCATGCTGCTAGAGTGGTCAATGAATTTGGGCCCAAGAGCCTAAATAATACTCAGTGTATTCTTTATTGGAAAGATAACAGAGACAAAACATAAATTCACACACAAAACACACGAGTTGCGGTTATTTTATTTATCACACAAAATGTGATTCTCACAATGAACCTGGTGAAGAGTATTTAACATTTTCAACAAGCAGCTCGCCTTAAAATATTCGGACATGCAACCACACACTAAAAGTCGTCTATCACTTAACTCAAATTCACTCAACACTCCACATTCAACCCTCAACATTTAGTTAATTGAATCTCTAATTTTATCCAACTCCTCATGCATGAGTAATTAGCTTATTTTAACACTCCCCCTTAATTACAACCACTAAACTAAAACATGACTCATGACAACTCAAACATGTCTATTGGTCTATGTCTCAGCTAGCCTTACAACACCCAAGTTTCTCCTATGAAACTCAAACACATCTTTTGCTAATGACTAAGTAAATATTTCATCCAATTGATCATTAGATTTAGAAGGCTTTAAGTAAACTTCTCCATTGATCACAAGTTCTCTAATAAAGTGATATCTGGTGTCAATATGCTTGCTCTTTTCATGAAACACACTATTATTTGATAGTGCAATTGTTGAGGTGTTATCACAATATATTGTTATTGATCATTGTTGTTTATTCTTGAGTCCATCAAATACTCTTCTTAACTAGATTGCTTGACATGCAGCTGACATTGTTGCTACATATTCTGCTTCTACTGACGAAAGTGTTGCAATGGGCTGCTTCTTAGATGCCCATGCAATCACACCTGAACCAAGATGGAACAAAAAACCAGAAGTCCTCTTCTTATCATCCAAACTTCGTGTAAAATCGCTATCTATATATCCAATCAAATCCTTCTTTTATGTTCTTCTATACATTATGCCACAATCTCTAGTTCGTGCTATGTATCTTAGAATTTGTTTTCCTGCACTCCAATATGTGTCTTTTGGAGTCTCCATAAATCTAGAAATCAAACTCACTCCTTGCATAATATCTGGTCTTGTAGCTGTGAGATACATGAGGCTTCCAACCATTATTTTGAATAGACCTAGATTGACATCTGATCCTTCATTATCCTTTCTTAACTTTGTACCTGTTGCAACTCGTGTACGGACAGGTTTGCAATTTCCCATCCTAAATCTTTTTAAAAAATATTTGGTATATTTATTTTGTCAAATAAAAATTCCTTTGTTGACATTACACAACTTCATTTCCAAGAAAATATTTCATGAGACCAAGATCTGTCATCTCAAATTATTTCATCATGGCTTCTTTAAATTCATCTAACTCAAAATCACATGTAAATCTTATGTCATCAACATATAAGAAAACACTCAAATTTGTCCATCCTCATTTACCTTTGTGTACAAGGTAGGTTCAATGTTACTTCTGCAAAATCCATTCTTGATCATGTAGTTGTTAATTCTTCTATACCAAGCTTTAGGCACTTGCTTCAGTCCATAGAGCGCTTTCTTCAACCTGTAAACTTTCTCTTTGTTACTTTAAACTTCCTATCCTAGAGGTTGTTTCACATACATTTCTTCTTCTAGAATTCCTTTCAAGAAGGTTTATTTGACATCCATCTTATATATTTTCCACTTGTTCTGAGTTGTTGTGGCTAGAATGTCTATTATAGTATCCAATCTGGCTACTGAAGCAAATGTTTCTCCAAAATCTATTCCCAGTTGCTGTGAGAATCCTTTTGCTACAAGTCATGCTTTAAATTTGTCAATTTCACCTTTCTCATTCAACTTTGTCTTGTACACCCACTTCACGCCAATGATATTTTTGTCCTTTGGTAAATCAATCAAATCCCATGTATCATTATTTTCAATAGCTTCAATTTCTTCATCCATGTCTTGCACCAAATTTTCATCTCCGGTTTCTTCTTCAAATGAAGAAGTTTGGAATGACAACAATGCAAAATTTGAACTAACATCCAAATCATCATAAATATCTCTCAGAATTCTCATCCCTCTCTTACCATTGCTTGATTCATCACCCGATTGATTGCTGGGAGAATCTCGATCTATTGATCTGCTTGAAGATCCATGCTACTTTGAAAATATTGTAGTCCTTGTTGGTGTGTCTCTGTTTGGTGTCTTCACATGTGATTCTTGCTTCTCCTTTTCTATTACATCATGTTCTTCAATTAATGGCACTTGTGCATCAACTGTTTTGTCTACAATTCCATTCCTTGACTCTTCTTCTTTGAACAAAACATCTATTCTAATAATGGTCTTCTTGGTGACAGGGTTATACAATTTGTAAGCTTTTCATTGCTTATTATAGCCAGTAAATATGCATTTTTCACTTTTATCATCCAATTTTCCTCTTCACTCCCTAGGAACATGTGCATAAGCTACACATCCAAATACTCTGAGATGAGATACACTCCAAGGCATACCTGACCATGCTTGTTCATGTACTCTATTCATCACAGTCTTTGTAGGAGATCTATTGATCATATCAATAGTACATGCAACTTCTTCTTCCCAATACTCATTAGACAAGTTTCTTCCTTTCAACATGCATCTTGACATATTCATAATGGTTTTGTTTTTTCTCTCTGTTGCACCATTATGCTACGGTGTGTATATGGTTGTAAATTTCCTTTTGATTCCATGTTGTTTGTAGTAATCATGGAATGCATTTGAATCATTTCTCCACCATGATCTGACCTCAATACCTTGATATATTGATCACGTTGGTTCTATTCTAATGCTTTGAATTCCTTAAACCTTGCGAAAGTTTTAGACTTCTACTTCAAAAAGTAAGCCCAAGTCTTTCTGCTATAATCATCAATGAAAGTGAGTAAGTAACTACTTCCACCAATCGACTATGTCCTTATAGGTCCACACAATTCTGTATGCACTAGCTCAAGAGGTTTCTTTGCTCAACATGAAACTCCCTTTGGAAAACTTTCACGGTGTTGCTTTCCCAAGGTGTAACACTCACAAGTACTAGCAGGCTCTTTGATGGGAGGTAATCCTCTGGCCATCTATTTCTTTTGCAACAATATTATGTTAGGATCCCACCCTAACCCCCTTATTTATGTAGTAGGATCAAGTCATATCTATAGTTAAGTAAAGAGTCAATAAAGCTCATATTAATAATTGTAAGTGGTTAACCCGCATTTAATGATGAGACCACAATTAGTTGCAAATGGGCCATGGTATTAGATAGATGGTATTAATAAGAACCATGGTATTGCTCCATGGTATTGCATGTATGAGTCATATATAAAGGATAGAGACTCCTTGCGAGGAGCATCATGTCTTATTTTGTAATCGAGCTCTGCTCTATTGGAGGTTGCCCCTTCGAAGAGGCAAGTGAACATTGCTTTCTGAATAATAAAATACTTGTTGTTGTTTCTAAATATTCTATGTTATAGGTATATTTCTTCACATATTGGGTATTCTGGTATTGTCTTGCAGGTTAAGAGCATAACAAGTGGTAACAAAGCACTTTCCAGGGCTGGTGGGATCTCCATTTTTTAGCAAATATTTTTTGGCTAGAGACATGTTCCGACGTCTTTAAACCACAGGATCTGTCGTTGAGCGCATAAACCTGTAGATTTGGGGAGGCATGCAACACTTAGATAGATTACTCGCCCATACGATAGGGTAGTCGGGTTGTACGGTTAAGGGTACGGTTGATCCTCCTTAGTTAGAGCCCTGAAACATTAGGCTGAGTACTATTGTCAGACCCTTATGTATATTGCGATCTATAGCACCTGACACTCCTCGAGACCATAGTTCCCTTTTCTATCTCTAGATCACGCATAATCTCGGCCAGATCAGATCTTGCAAGGGGAGTTTGCAGTAGCAGCAGAAACTAGTCCCGCAGTTTTGATTTAACAGAACAGCCATTCAGATCTATTAGATCCATCAAATCCGTAGCAGCAATCTGTTCCACCGCTCAGAGTTATTCGATCAACCATCTAGATCTGAGTAGTTGTGTGGGGTTCCTATAGCGGGGCATGATTTTTGCAGGACTTTTGGCAGCATTAACATTGTGGGGATTCGGCTACTATAGTATTCCTAAGAATCAGGATGACGAGTTGAGCAAGATGGTACCATTCAATTGTTAGTGCCAAAAAAAATTCGGGCAGTCCCAAATTTCAGGTACATCAGATCAGTGCATGGTAGCAACGAGAGCTCAAGCTATGACCAATGAGAAGATCGACAAACTTGAACAATCCTTAAAAGAGCTCCAAGATGAGCTGAGGGCACTAACTACTGCACTCTCTAAGGGCAAGGCAGAAACCCGCGAGGAGGCGTATATTGGCAATGAACAGAGTGAGGGTGAGTCTAGCCACTCCCTTCACCTCTGGGGCACCCACCAACAATCCCGTTCGCGACCACCCAAGCTAGATATTCATAAATTTGATGGTTCTAACCCAGCAGCATGGGTAGCACAAATGGAGTATTATTTCAATCTGAATTACATCTTAGATAATGAGACTCAACTTATGGTGGGAAGCATGTATTAGACAATGAAAGATGACAATGGTGGCAATGGCATCAACGTTGCAATGGAAGGTTTTTGACTTGGGACACCTTCAAAAAATCTCTTATAGAGCGCTTTGATCATGACTCTACTTTTTTGGGTCATCTCACTAAGCTCTAACAGACTGGCACAATGGATGAATATATTACAGCATTTGAAGCCTTCGCTTTCCGCACTATGGGTCTCTAAGATGCGTTCTACACGAAATGTTTTAACAGTGGTCTTAAAGAGGCCATACAAGCTCACGTCCAACTGCACCACCCTCCCACATGGTCGGAGGCTTGCAGCATAGCTCATAAAGTTGAACATGCATTAGCAGCCTAGTCCAATCGCCCAAATTTCACCGCCAAGGGTCGCCCCCCATAGGCTCATAGCACTAAAACACTAAAGGTTCAAAAGGTGTCATCTGCAGAAATGGCAGAAAGAAGAAAGCAGGGATTATGTTACTACTATGATGAAAAATACTCCCCATGTAATAAATGCAAGGAGCCCAAATTCTTTCAAATTGATGCTACTGATTACAACTCATCGAAGGAAGCCCCACCACTTGAGGAACCTAAGGAGGACGAAGAGGACAACTAGAAGGACAATGTCCCTGATGAACAAGTTATTTTGCTACATGCTTTGGCAGGGATTTCTTCACCTCAAACTCTCAAAATTAGAGGTTTTATTAAGCATCGCCTAGTGGTAGTCTTGATTGATAGCGGAAGCACACATAATTTTATCCATCAAAGAATCGTGGAAGCAATGCATTGTTTTGTACGAGCCGTTTCTAACTTCCAAGTCCAAATTGTGGATGGCGGAACAATGAAATGTGAAGGTCGCTGTGAAAATGTCAAACTTCAAATGGGGGATTATTAGTTGAAGACCCACATGTTTGACATACAAATGGGAGGGTGCAACATTGTCCTTGGTGTTGAATGGCTACACAAACTTGGGCCAATCACAATGGATTTCCAGGAGTTATATATGAGCTTTAAGCAGAACAACTCCACACATACCCTCCGCAGACTCCAGGCAGGAGGTCCCTCTATCATCATCTCACATAGAATGGAAAAATTGTTAAAAAATGGCCATCATGGAGTTATAGCTCAATTTAATGCCATCCAGGCCATCGAACCCAATTCTCTGCCAATTCATCCTGAGATGCAACAGATTTTAAATAACCATCTGCCAGTGTTTGACAAGTCTCATGAGCTTCCACCCTCGAGAGGGGAACGTGATCATAGCATCACCTTGGTCCCATGGGCACAACCACCAAATCTATGACCATACAAATATCCGTTCACCCAAAATAATGAAATAGAAAAAATAATCAAGGAACTTTTGGAAGTAGGCGTCATTCATCCCAGCATTAGTCCTTATTCATCACCGATGGTCATCGTGCTCAAGAAAGATGGGGAATGGCATATGTGTCCAGACTTCAGAGCCCTCAATAAGTTGACAGTCAAAGATAAATTTCCCATTCCGGTTGTTGATGATTTGCTAGATGAACTCAATGGGGCTCAATTCTTCACTAAGCTGGATCTTCGCTCAAGCTACAATCAAATTTGCATGAAAGAAGTCGAAATTCCAAAGACTACTTTCAGAACTTATGAGGGCCATTATGATTTCCTGGTCATTCCATTCAATCTTTGTAATGCCCCATCTACTTTTCAGAGCCTTATGAACCACCTCCTCAAACCATATCTCAGAAAATTTGTCCTTGTTTTCTTCAATGACATCCTCATCTACAGTTGCACTTGGGCTGCACATCTTCAGCATGTAGATCTACTCTTGCAGCTTCTCAGTAAGCATAAATTATTTGTTAAGATGTCCAAGTGTTCTTTTGGCATGGAAGAAGTTGAGTATTTGGGCCACATTGTGGGGAATGAAGGTGTTAAGGTGGACCCCAAAAAGATCCAGGCAATGCAGGACTGGCCTCAAACTAAGACCTTGAAGAGCCTCAGAGGATTTTTGGGTCTCACAGGCTACTATCACAAATTTGTCCACAATTATGGTTGCATTGCGAAGCCCCTCACCCAAATCCTCAAGAAAAATGCATTCTTCTGGAATGATGAAGCACAACAGGCCTTTACAGCTCTCAAAAATTCCATGTGTTCCACTCCAATCTTAGCACTACTCAACTTCACCAAATCTTTTGTCATTGAATGTGATGCTTCAGGTACAGGTATTGGGGCAGTCTTAATGTAGGAAGGTCAACCCTTGGCCTTCACATGCCAACAACTAAGTGGGAATAATCTAGGAAAATCTACCTATGAGAAGGAAATGATGGCCATCTTACATGCAGTAGATACCTAGCCACCTTACATATTGGGGCGACGTTTCCAAATCCGCACAGACCATCACTGTCTTAAATATTTTTTGGAGCAATGCCTATCCTCCCCACAACAAAACAAATGGCTCGCTAAAATGTTGGGATATGATTTTGAGATCATTTACAATAAATGGCATGAAAATATTGTAGCAGATGCATTATCTCGCCAATTTGAGGAGGAAAGTACCCTGCTCGCAATTTCCCTTCCCATTCTAGAATGGATTGAAGAGGCTCGTAGGGAATGGTTTTCACATCCCTAACTCTCCCAACTCATTACTCAATTGTGGGCGGATCAAAATTCCACCAAGGGCTACTGGTGGAAGGATTAGATTCTTCGCTACAAGGATAGGGCCGTAATATCACCAACATCCACCTTCAAAAGCCGCATTTGGAAGAGTTTCACTCATCACCTACTGTCGGACATTCAGGCTTTCAGAAGACGTATTCTCGCACTAGAAGATCATTTTTTTGGACAAGAATGAAAAAAGACATCCTTACTTTTGTAGTGGAATGCGATGTTTGTCAACACCACAAAGGGGAGACAGTCAAAGCACCAGGCACATTACAACCATTGCCCATCCTGGCATCAATATGGATGGAGGTTTCTATGGATTTCATTACAGGTCTTCCAAAGTCCGGAAACAAGTCAGTCATCATGATGGTTGTGGACCGAATTTCTAAGTATGCTCATTTTTGTGCCCTACCCCACCCTTTTACACCGACTTTGGTTGCTCAATCTTTTATGGATCATATCTTCAAATTGCATGGCATGCCCACTTCTATTGTGTTTGATCGTGACCCGATCTTCACCAATAATTTTTGGCAGGAATTCTTCAGGCTACAAGGTACCCAACTAAAACTTAGTACTTCCTATCATCCACAAACAGATGGTCAAACTGAAGAAGTCAACAAATGTCTAGAAACCTACCTTAGGTGTTTCACTTCAGAAAAGCAACATTTTTGGGTTCAATGGTTGCCTCTAGCTGAATGGTGGTATAACACCAACTACCATGCCACCACCAAAGTGACTCCCTATGAAGCAGTTTATGGTCAACTCCCTCCTTCCCCTACTTCTTATATCAAGGGGTGCTCAAAGCTACGAGCAGTGGATCGACTCCTACAAAATTGCACAACCATGCTCGCCCCTCTTAGAGAGAATCTTCATCAAGCTCAAAACCGCATGAAGCAACAGGTAGATTAGTATCGCTCAGAGCACCAATTTCAAGAAGGGGGTCATGTATTTTTGAGACTGAAACCATATAAGAAAACATCACTCAAAGACAAGGGTTGTCAGAAACTATCTCCAAAATTTTACGGACCGTATCGAGTACTTCAGTGCATTGGAGAAGTGGCCTAAAAGCTAGCTTTGCCACCCACTACAAAAATCCATCCAGTTTTCCATGTCTCATGCCTCAAGAAAGTGATTGGGAACAATTGCAGAATTCAAACCAGCCTACCTGAATTGGATGAAGAAGGGTCAATATGGCTCCAACCTGAACAGGTCCTAGACACCCGAGAACAGAACCTACATGGCCGCATGATCAAGGAAGTCCTCGTCAAGTGGAAAGACACCTCTTCAGAGGATGCAACCTAGGAACCAACCACTATTCTTCAGCAATTTTCGCAGCTTCAACCTTGAGGACAAGGCTATTCTTAAGGGGGATGGCATGTTAGGGTCCCACCCTAACCCCCTTATTTATGTAGTAGGATCGAGTCATAGTTATAGTTAAGTAAAGAGTCAATAAAGCCCATATTAATAATTGTAAGTGGTTAACCCGCATTTAATGACGAGACCATAGTTAGTTGCAAATGGGCCATGGTATTAGATAGATGGTATTAATAAGAACCATGGTATTACTCCATGGTATTGCATGTATGAGTCATATACAAAGGATAGAGACTCCCTGCGAGGAGCTTCGTGTCTTATTTTGTAATCGAGATTTTCTCTATTGGAGGTTGCCCCCTCAAAGAGGCAACTGAACATTACTTTCTGAATATTAAAATGCTAGTTGTTGTTTCTCACTATTCTATGTCCTGGGTATATTTCTTTGCATATTGGGTATTCTGGTATCGTCTTGCATGTTAAGAGCATAACATATTAAACCAGAAAAGTGCAAGTGTCCAAACCAAAAGTTCCATAACCAATAATCATTAGAACATGTAAGCGTAAAAGAACTGACCTGATCACTATAATTCATAATTAGAGGAAGGAGTTTTTTCCTCATCATTTGCACCTTCACTATGAGTTTGTTTCTTGGGGGCTTGTTATATATAACACATTCTTGACCTTCAAATATAACTTTTAATCCCTTTTGTATCAATTGACCAACACTTATCAAATTATGTTTGAGACTAGGAACATAATATACCTCTGGGATTTCCTTTGGCTCCCCCTGATTGGTCAGAATGTTGACCACTCCTTTGCCATCTACATCCACAGTCTTGTCAACCCCCAAATTTACCTATGTTTTCAAAGATTGATCCAAATTTGCAACCAAATTCTTGTTGCATGTCATGTGGTTACTTCAACCATTGTCCAATAGACACACACTATCAGAAGGTTCATGCATGGTATGACAAGCTAGGAACATGGAGTTAGTACTCACTATAGTGACATTACCTCTGTGGTTACGTTGATCAACTTTCTTCTTCCTGCAATCACGAGCATAGTGACAAAATTTATTGCAATAATAACATCTCACCTTTGATTTGTCAAATGTTTTATTGTTGTTGAATTTTTTGCAGTTGCTTCCACTTTCATGTTCATGCTCTTGCTGTCCATTTCTTTTACCAGCATATCTTCTTCCTCGTCCTCTGCCTCTCAATCTACTTCTTCCTCGACCTCTGTCTCTTGAAATAGAAACCTGATTTTTCAAAGTGGTTTTTCAAGTGGAATCCTTATTTCTGTCTATCCTTGCTTCATGTGTTAAAAGTGATCCAATTAACTCATCAATTGCCAATGATGTCAAATATTTGGCTTATTCTATGGCTGCTACCACAACATCAAATTTGGTAGACAAAGATCTGGGGACCTTCTTGTTATAGACATTTTTGGGCACTTCAACCCCAATCAGAAATGTCCATAATCTGAGGGCTTCTAAGTCCCTAAAAGTGTTGTTTCACTGCCTAAAGGAGCAAGGTCAGCTGATTACATCATCTCCCAGAAGTTCTCCACTAAAAATTGCTCATAAATGGTCAAAACTGGACCATACTAAAAACCCAGTGTAGAGGGTACGATGCATATCACCTTCCCAGTGTACAGGGCGTGATGCATACTAAATGGCTTGTTTGTAGGGTGAGATGGTTGGGAATGGACAAATGGCAGGGACAAAATGCGAGGTGGAAGATCATGGAATCTTCCAGAAGCTTCCCCTCTCACACTTCCCTCTCTGTTTTTGACCAGGGATGAGTAAGAGATCATCATTCTCCAAGTGGAAGCAGGAACTATCAAAGAGAGGAAACTAATCTAGACCCCAAAAGATGACTCACCTCCCTACAATCATTTATATATGGATCCCTCATCACAGAGATCCAGAGGCTGGAATTTTGTATCTTGTAGAGAAGTGTTGTTGGTTTTCTGGTGTATATTCATAGTGTTGGGTGATCTAAGCTTTACT
>APFE031005266.1:253322-272970 GCA_000404065.3 Pinus taeda | reverse complement strand
AGATGTTGAAGGCTTTCTGCTGTTTGCCTCCCCACTGAAACACCTTGTTCAATCCTGTCAAAGCATGTAAGGGAGATGCAATCAAGGAAACGTTAGCAATAAACTTTCTCCAATATTGTGCTGCTCCTAGGAAGCTTCTAACTTATGTAGTAGATTTGGGTTTAGGCCAGTTCACAATGACTTCGAACTTAGAGGGATATATCTTCAATTCACCACCCCCTACAATATGACCCAAATAATTCAAAGATGTTTCGCCAAATTCACATTTTGATAATTTAACATAGAGATTTTTTTTTTTCAAAACATCTAGAGTCTGCTTTACATGCTTCAAATGTTCTTTCCACGTTTTACTGAAAAACAGAATGTCATCTAAATATACAATAGCAAAATCATCAATAAAACGTCGGAGTACATCATTCAACACTCTCATGAAAGTGGCAGGAGAATTAGTTAAGCCAAAAGGCATAACTAGCCATTCATATAGCCCTTTCTTTGTTTTGAAAGTAGTCTTCCATACATCTTGCTCTGCTACTCTAACCTGATGGTAACCACTATGCAAGTCCAACTTGGAAAATTAAACAACTTCTTTCATCTGATCCAATAGATCATTAATGCAAGGAAGGGGATTATGATTCTTGATCGTTATTTTATTCAGTGCTCGGTAATCAATGCACATCCTCCATGAACCATATTTCTTTCTCATCATCATGATTGGAGATCCGCATGGTGATGTGCTTGGCCTTATGAATCCTTTGTTGAGCAACTCCTATACCTGCTTCTTGATCTCTGCATTCTCTAAAGCAGATAACCAGTAGATTTCGATGTTAGGCAATGGAGCATCTTGCTGCATATTAATATCATGTAAAATTTCCCTTTTGGGTGGAAGACCTTTAGGTTTTTGAAATAGGATATCATATTATCAAACAACTTTTTCTAAATCAGCTTGTTGTTTAGCATCACAACCTTCAAATACATTGGTTTTATCAGGTTTCTTTTCCTTTACAACCATTAGTAAAAATTGCTTGCATGAATTTACAATTATTTTCATTTGCCCTGAGTTAATGAGAGTGTAGTTATTTTTAGTTGATGAGCTCTTACAATATATTCTATTCCATCTTTTGTGAGTTGATACTTATTTTCAGCTCTATAGAAAATGGCTTTTCTATCATACAAGTAAGGACTTCCTAAAACAAAACCACATATATCCAATGGAACTATATCCAACTCAACCTCATCTACAAATGCTAACCCAAAAGCAAACCTAATTTTACATTGTCTAGTCACTTTTACTTTGCTTTATCACATACCCAACCTAATGGATATGGCTTCCTGTGAGGTGTGGTTAGTAGTCCCAATTTCTTTATAATTGCTTCAGAAATCAAGTTTACTTGTGAACCACTATCAAATAAAGTATCAATCTTTTGATGCTTGGAAGTAACCCTAATATGAAAAAGCTCATGCCTCTTCCTCTCATTTTCTTCATTATCATTAGATTATGCAGAATTACTAGTAGATGCTTCAGAATTTTTACCTTTTATACATGTAGTTGCGATTGTTGTTTCATCCCCTGAGTCTGACCCAAAATCTTTCTGAATAGCAGCAACAATATTCTTCTTCTTGCCATCGAACTTCTTGGGTTTCAGCTCCGGATGCAAAGACCAACAATGTTCATCATCATGTCCATCCTTCTTGCAGTAGGTGCATGAAGGTTTGTCTTTCTGTACAACATTTGTCTTCCTCTCTTTCCATTTCTGCTTCCTCTTTTCCTTGTTCTTGCTTGCAATGGGTTTTGATGATCCCCCAATCTTTGGGTTCACATTCTTGCCTCTAGCCTCTAGATGTGTAGCCTGAATAGATACCTCATCTATGCTAGTAGGGTTAAACATGAGGATGGTGTGCCTCAAATAGCTGTGTAGACCACCTATATACTTCAACAAAGTTTCAGGTGAGACTAGAGAAATTCCTAGAATTAAAGCTCTTTTTCTAAATTCTTGGGTGTAACTTTGTACACTTTGCCCTTTTAATTGGTTAAGAGTTTGCCAACTCATCATAGCTTGCTGCATATAAGTTAGTGGATAAAATTGTTTTTTAATGGCAGAAACAAATTCACTCCAAGTAGAAAGAATAATTTTACCATGCTTCTTCAAATCATCTTGTGTCCTGCCTTCCCACCATACCAAAGCAGTTTCTCCAAGGCGTAGGCTGGCCAGCTGAATTTTACTCCTGTGTAAATCAATATTCTTCACCCTGCAATACACATCAATCTGTCTAATCTAGTTATCTAGCTTCTTTGCATTTAATTCTCCATCATATATTAGCAAATAAAATTTAACATCTAATTTAATCAAAGATGTTTTCTTCTTTTTATTTTCAGGGCTATCAGGAGGTGTTGTTAGATGAGGCTCTTTTCCTTTCCCTTTGCCTTCAGAATGGCCATCTAGAAGAGATTCCTCTATTCCTTTGTCTTGTTTGGAGGGTGAAGAATCTTCACTTTGACCTTTCTTAAATTCTCGATACATCACTTCTACCATGGCTCTCATGGTCATGAAACTATCCATGAACTGAGAGTTTGATTCCAAAGGATTTTCTTCTACCTTTTTCCTCCTAGGATAGACTCTTCCTATTTCTGGGTTAGCTTCAACCAATTCTCCTTCTCCTAATTCGAGCTTTGACCTAGTTATCATTCACCAATCTAGCACAAGCTTGTCTAACCTTAGCAACCTAAAGCTCTAATACCACTTGATCTGATAATGAGATCTTAACAATTAATAAGGTATTACAGACTCATGTGCATGGATTTGCCTATGTTATTTTATTCAATGAATCGATAAGATTGTGAAATACACAGACAATGAAGCAGTAAAGAAGTTGAATAGGCAACACACATAAACACAACAAATTTAATAAGGAGTTCACCCAATACTCCTGGGCTACGTCTCCTGGTCCAGCCTTCAATGGTGACCTCTCTATTATGTCTTCAAACAGAGTTTTACAA
This sequence comes from Pinus taeda, assembly GCA_000404065.3. NCBI lineage: Eukaryota > Viridiplantae > Streptophyta > Pinopsida > Pinales > Pinaceae > Pinus > Pinus taeda. The sequence goes on along the minus strand of APFE031005266.1, from coordinate 269,975 downwards.
TAGTATGAGCTCAATTTGAGACTCAACACATAACAGATACAAAAACAAGAGTTTTCTTGAACCTCTCAAACTTCTCTGAGTACACAGACTCTCTCAATTACTCTCTGTCTCTACCTTTTCTCTCTGTCTTGGCACTACCTTTAATACTGCCTACCTTTGTTTCTATCTTCTATGACTTTAAAGCCAATCTGCTCTGCCTGTTCGTTTCCTCTTCTCAGATTTCTGTCTTCCGACCTTTGTCCACTCAAATCCCTCTTCTAGTGTTAAATAATCATTGTATAACACCTTTAGGGGAGGTGGCCACCTATTCTGCAACAGATGAGTGCATCGGGCCTTCGAAATCCTTGAAACGGCCATTTTTCGTTAACACAGAGAAATGCTACAAAAAAACGAAAAATCCTCGAAAACACAGTTCATCTGGACTTCAAATATTCATAATCACATCCTATTCTCCTTTTGGGTCCGCCTTTAGGCCGCTTATCGCATCTCCACCGTCGATCTGGGAGATCCAGATCCAACAGTTGTGGTTCATTTTGGACCACTCTTTCGTATGAAGGTTAACCACTCGACGAGGGTGGTTTCCTCTCTCCTTTGCCTGGACATGTGGCAGCCTATGTATGGGATTGGGCGGAGCCCGGCCCAAACCACTTACTGCCTTTGGCTTCCTGAAATCCCACTTGTTTCGTGGATTTCCCTTTTATATTAAAAATGTGTTAAAATCTGAAAATCTCACTTTATCGGACTTGAAACAGTGTTCAGCGGCATTAATAAATCCTTTCGGGTCTGGTTTATCGCATCGACGCTTTATCCTTTGTATTTCATTTAATAAACGAAATACGCAAATATAAAGGAAATTATTGTTTCCCAGAACTCAAATTATATCGAATATGGTTTATAATTGTTATCGGGTATGGCAATCACATCGCATACATGTGTATGTATATAGCCCCGCTCCACTGTATTTGTCGATAGCGATATTGCGATGCAACATGGGTCATCGATTTGTGCGCTTGATCGACAATCCTCATTGACCCCGTTCATCGCAATCGCATATATCATGGGGTCTTTGCCAATTACCTTCCTTTGCTACCGCCAATTGCGATTCGCCGATCAGATCTGGACTGTTGATCAACCAGATCTGACGGCTCCTATGCATTCACTGTTCACGCCTCCGATAGGCCTGTTTTCCACTGTTTCTTGGTGTTTTTGGTTGCCGATAGTGTAATCTGACTTTTCCATAGGTTTTCCTTATGTGATTTTTTTGGTCTTTTGAATGATTTTGAAGACTTAGAGAGTAGTCTAGGATCCATTTGGATCATAAGGGGGGTTAGATATAGAGACAAATAAGGAGGATGGAAGGAGGTATAGATATAGATGACAGTGGGAAGAAGGAATAAGAGAAATATAGAGAGAGGGAGGGAGATAGACATAGAGATGGAAGGTAGAGAGGGAGCGAAGAAGAAAGAGACACATAGAGATAAATATAGACGTGGAAGTTAGATCTAGAAAGTCATGAATATTTTAGTATTTCACTAAAATAGATGTATTGATTTTAGTGTAGTTGTCGATTTCTAATCCTATATGATTTCTTGCACTAGATGCATTAATTTTAGTGTAGGTGTCGATTTCTAATCCTATTTGATAGCTTGCACTAGATGCATTGATTTCAATGTAGATGTTTATTTCTACTCCTATTTGATTGCTTGCACTGGATGCATTGGTTTCAGTGTACATATTGATTTCTAATCCTATTTATTGCTTGATTAGATGCATTGATTTGAGTGAAGATGTTGATTTCTTATTTGATGCAACTAGATTTATGATATACATTAATTTCAAAGTAATTAGATTAATAGTGTGCATTTATTTTTAGTGTAAGCACATAAAACTTATTGATCATGTGCATTGACTTTTGTGTTACAGTAATTCAACCATAAATACAATACTTGAATTTTCATCCTAAATAAAATGTTCACTTACCCAAAATGTTTGCTTCGTGAAACTGTAAACTATTTGTAATTGGCTTGTTTCTTATTATTTCCATTTTCCACCATTCAACATTATTAATCACTTTGAATTCAAATGAGGTAATAGAAAACAACTACCATTGAAAACTATTTGGGGTTTAACACTCCATAAGTCACAATGATTAACTTTGGAGAAAGGTACTATTAATATTGGAGAGCAAGAGAGACAAGGTATGATGTTTACTACAGTAGCTTGAGCTAAATATTTGAATTATCTATGATTTCAACTGCCCTTTTCATATGATCGGTATGAAAATATGGAAAAACTAATAGGTGTGACAATATGAATAGTAGAAGAAAATAGTTTGAGATTGATCACAATGAAGATTGTTTGTAATTGACTACATTCTTATTATTCCCTTTTTCTATTATTCAACATTGTTACATTGTCACTTTGTCACTTTTCATTCAAAATTTTTATTTCATCATTTTTCATTATTCAAGTTACTAACAATCTCTCTCATCTCAACAAACTGAGATAACTAAGAAAATATAAAATAAAATTGACTAAATTAATATTAGACATATTTAGCATATTTAAAATGATCAGAATAATTTGATACTGAACAAATTTTATATGACGGCGCATGACTGAAACCAACCTAGATCCATATTAACCTCGATCCTATCAAGTACCGAGAGGGATCAAATCTCTCGAGGTGTAATCCTTTCCTCAAATTTTGCACTCAAAAAGAGGTTTGCACCTTGAGAGATTTGAACCCTCTCGATGCTTAATAGATTCAAGGTTAAGATGGATCTAGGTTGGTTAGGCTCTAGCCACATTTTGTCTTATGTGAAATATGAAATATGAAGATTCATTAGATAGAATAGAGACAAAAGAAGCTCAAGATTCGTGAGGGAACTCAAAGGTCTTGAAGGGAAGATGAAAGGTCACCTCATGTCTTATAAATAAACCCTCATAACTCAAGCATGGGACTTGGAACTAGAGATTTGTAGCTTTGGATTCCCTAGTCTAGCATAGGAGAGAGTATAATTATTTGGAGAATTAAGTGGTAGCTTCATGTTCCATTATTGGGGCTAGTCTCATATCATTGTATACTTGAAACTTTTACTTAATGATTAGAAGCTCTTAGAGCCAACACACTTTCATGGATGTATCATGAATGTTGTAAGATTATTCTTTAAATGTTTACGATATATGTTATTTCATTCATGCTAAAGTAAATGAACTATTTCGTTAGCTTTAGTATATCTTATTGAATGTGTGTTGTGTTATCTCAAAATCAGACCCTGGAAGGCTGCAGACCAGGAAGACCTCAAGTAACTATTTCAAACCTACTTTAGACTGAGGCTTAGCCTCCTCAACCTGAGAGGGCTCTCTCAAAAGGGTTAATGATTTTGATTATAGTTAAGATGGCTAACTCTTGTGAAACAAAAGTAAAAATATCAATGGTGGAAACACATTTAGCAACTATCCATTGGGCTTATGGAGTCAACATCATTTCAATATGACAATGATTTCAACCTTACATAGAAGTCAGAGCATTCAGCATTTAAAATATTCAGAACATACCAACTCAGATGGGACCACACAGTCTATGAATGCATACAGGAAGTTAGAGCACCTCAAGTGAATTCTAAGTGATTACACATTCATACCACTGCAAGAATTAGGAAAAGAACAATATCACACATTCTGAACATCAAATCCCTCATGAATCCTGAGAAGTAAAGCCAAACTTGTATTACCAAAACAGAGTATTACATAAGCCAAATATCAGAGTTTTTTCATAAAATTTCCAACCCTTTGTACATTGCTTTCTCTCTTATTTATAGAGCTCTTCTACCTAATTGAGATTCCTCCTCAAGCATGAGGGGAACTCAAAATCTGCTTCTAATGACACCTATTCAAGTTTTTAACTGCCTATTAAATGTAACAAACTTTAACTAGACTTTTCAGAGATCTAAATCTAGTAGGATTCTAACACCATGTTATGCTAATAATAGCCTTGGTTACAATGATTCTCGTTCCTTGACATCTGGTTCCTTTTTAGTTTGGCTGTGATGGAGGTTTAAGACTCCATGCTTGTCTTCCATGCCACATCTTTCCCATTGTGCTGAAATATAGGAAACAACCCTTGCTCATCGGTCTTTATGGTTTTCGAATCCACAAAAGCAGGTCCTTCATCTTTGTTTTCCAAAATGTGACAGATGGCCATGTCCTTGATGTGCTGTCCACTGCCTTTAAAAACAAAAACACTTTTAAGTTGTCTTGACATATTTGAACCATGATAAAAGTGCTCACTTTATGACAAAATTTAAAGTTGGGTCCAAATCCATATTTCTCCACTTGTCTTAACCTGATTAATTGCTACAGCTTCGGATGATTCTTTGTATATATTCACCCTTCAAAATTTCCCGCTTATGTTTCAAAACTAGTTGATTTATATTGGATTTTTTAGCTTCAGCAGTTTCGCAGCACGCTACGAAACTGCTGAGCTTTAATCATCACCTTCAGTAGTTTCGTAGCACGCTACGAAACTGCTGAGTTGTTTAAAAAACATGGTTTCAACCCAAAACTTTACTTAATTGAGCACTTTGCTATCAAAACCTCCTTTCAACTATTCCAAGACTTTCCAAAACTGAATGGAAATGCAGGGTTCTTCAAGAAAATGAGACTAAGCAAAATCATCAAAATTCAAAATATAGTCTTACTTGAAATGGGATTTCATTCAAAAGACTCCTTTAGCTAGCTTAACTGTACCTTTAAGTCTTCAATTTGTTTCTTCATAACCTTGTTCCCAGCTCTTAATTGCATATTAATCATTCTGATGAATTTTGCTTCTTTAATTGCCGGTACTGCCCAGGTATGGAATTGAGTATCATAGTCAACCACCTCTGAAGATGCTTTCTCTTCCCACAAGGTTTTAATTTTGTAATAATTAGCTTGTATGATGGCATGTCTTCTGGCAGCTTTCTTCAGTCTGGCAATTTCAAGGTTAGCAGATTCCAATCTCCTTTTCAAATATTCCACACTATCTTCTTTGTGAGTGACAACTGTTTTGCCTTTGTCCTTTCTTTCATGAGGTTGTATCTCTTCCCCTGTTTCATCTGTCCTTGGAGGTACCTCCTTTCCCTATTTGAACATCCTTGTTGTGGGTCTCCTGGGTTTGAAAACAAGTTGCTCAGGTTGATCATCAAACTTAAGTTTCTTTGAGGCTTTGACTTTCTTTGTCTTCTCTTTTTATGGCTGCATCAAATCATCTTGAACTAGTGGGGACTCTTCAAAATCAATTGCCTGTAATAAATCATTTAAATTTCCCTTCGAAACTGGACTTTCTTCAACAGCTACTGACTTACCCTTTTCTTTAGCCATTTGACTTCTTTTTCTTCTCCTTGGAATTACTCTAGCTGTGCTTGTTTCATGTGCAATCTCTTTGACTTGAGCTTTTTCTTTGATTGACTGTTGAGGTGTATCTTGAATGATTAGTGGCTTTACAGACTCTCCAACTTGTTTCCTTGCCTTTAATTTTGGAAACCTATTGGCTCTTGTTTCTGTTTGAAGACCTGCTGTTGTAAGATCTTTTGCAGGTAGAGGACTAAGGCCAGTCTGGCTTCTGAAACCAACCATGAAAATAAATGTATTCCAGTCTTTGCCTACCCTTTGAAGTTCATGCAAAACAAGTAATTTGATCAAGCCATGGTGAAACAGAGAAGTTTCACAAGCCTCCTTTCTCAATTGTACTTTGTCACACATTTTACTCAAACTGCAGAATAAATAAAAAGGTAGATCAATGGAAGCCTTCCCTATAAAATGCAAAAGGAGTTTGAAATGGTACGAATACACCTTGTTATATCATCCTTCACAAGTCAGGTATTTCTGTATACAGGTGAGTAAATGTGCATAGGACTCTTTGACATATCTCCTAGGAACTGACTTACTCAAATCCGAATTAATGAATTCCTTCTTTAGAAACTCTTTGCATGGATTCATGTCAAATTTGAAGTTCTTGAACCAATTTTCTTGCCCTCGTGGAATCTCTGTCACAGTGGATATCATCTCTGGAGAGACCTGCAATTCCAACATAGCCACCTTTGAATTTAATCCTGTGAAATTGAGCGCAAACTCTTTAGTCACCTGTGCATGTCCTCGTAACTTCCTGCAAAAATTCCAACATCCAGCTTTTTTAAAAGCCTTCTCCACATCTTTATTCTTCAATGTTATATCCAAACCTTTAGGCTCATTTCTCAGACATTTGCCTGATCTATGTTCTTTCTTCTCTACTGATCTCTCGGTGAAATCTTAAAGACCTGAAAGCAAGGAATACTAGCTTTGTTCGAACTGTAAACTCAGCTTCTTTTGAAAATTTGCATCGCCTGATTTGCTGCCTCGCTTGATTTGCTGCCTCGCTTGATTACAATTGTATTTAAAATTGAAATCTTGTCGTTTCTAATTTTTCAAATTGTAATCTTGCAGATTTGTGATTCATGCAAGGCTTACAATCATCATTAAGGTTTGTGCATAGGTGGCTTTTCTTAGAAATTGTAATCCGTGTGTATCAAAAAATCTAATGGTGGTGATAATGGAGATGGGTGGTGGGACGTGATAAGTGGAGTGCATGAACTGACACAAGATGATGCAGCCACTGATTTACCTAACTGATTTGACATTTGGGAAAGATTCGCTGCAGAACACATGAATCCCTGATTTCGCAGTGCGGTTAGTTTAAATTTTGAATGATGCGCTGCGAAATCACCTAATAAGGTTTTGCGCTGCGAAACTGCTAAACAGAGTAAATGCGCTGCAAAAACACTTTAAAAAAGAATGCATGCGCTACGCAATTACCAAAAGCCTTTGTGGTGGATAACAAAGTAACACATGACTTATGAAATCAGTGGTGAATGAGGGGGACCAATGGTAAATAAGAATACACTTGACTCATGACCTCCTAAGACTTCAGAATTTAAGGAAAAAATGAAATCAACTTAGACTAACACTGACCTTTGTCATCGGGCTAGGATGAGAAGTTTTAGCATCAGATTTCTTAAGTGATAACATGTTGTATTTGTTTTCATGATTGTTGTTATCGTGTGAACTATTTTGTAGTCTAACTAACGATTCTTTGATATGTGTGTGTGCCTCTTTGAGGATAGTACTACTACTTTTCTTCTAGAGGCTCACTCTCTTTTCCCTTTGTGTGAAAGAACCTTTTATGCATTACAATCAATATTATACAAACTTTACTTACTTGTCGATACCAAATATATGTATATGTCTTCTTATGTGTTAATTTAAACCAAGGCACATCTTTAAGATCATAGTTATGGAAATCAGGCATACTTCCAGTTGGGGCTCCTACTCCAAATGGAGTGAGGTCTAATTGGGACTTCATATCGTGGATACCCCCTTGGTTGATGGATTTCCAACACTATCAACAAAACCTGTGTGGGATTATTTGGCACCTTAAATTAATTTTAAGGTGAAAATAATGAAAAGGAAAAGAAGAGGAGGAGTCCAAGAGGAATATGAAGAGACCCTTGGGAAAATAATAAAAAGGTCTAGAATTCATAGCAATATGCGGTTGGACCTCTTCTTGTTGGAGCTCATGAGAAAAGTAAGAATAAGATATGAGCAGAGGGAACGAGATTTCCCTAAGAGAAATAATTGTGACCAGAAGAGCAAGAGGAAATGGGATTGAGTTTTTTTGTGTGTTTATAAACCACTCATGGAGTGCTTGACATAGAAGATAAACTACTCAAGGTGTTTACTAGGGTTGATAAATCACATGCACAATAGTGCTTTTTGTGGGCTGATAAACCACTTTTAGAGTGCTTGACACAGCTGATAAACCACCCACTATCATATGTCCGGAAGAAGGATTTCTGCAAGGTTGTTGAAAGAAGAATTCCCCTTAGATCGTGGATTTGGCTCGGGGGTGACTATTGTAAGTAGTCCTGGCTACAGTAAGTCTAAGGTTGGGTGGAAAATTAAAGTCCCATTTTTCAGTTTCCTTTCTTTTCTGAATTGTAAATGAAAATGTTGTTAGTTGAGAGTTGTAAATTTAAAGAAAATTCTTTGTAATATCTTGCATGATATTATTTCATGAGTTTTTATAATTGAATTACTTGAATGTTTTATGATTTTTTTTAATGAGTCTTTTCCATGCAACTGTGTGGTTCTTGCCTGAAAATGAAATGCTTGTAGGCTTGTGATAATGTTTATTATGTGCCTGTATATATGGTGTATGCCTATAATAAGACTGTAAATAGGGATTCTCTATTATTTTTTGGGATGTTTATTTCTCAGTGTCCCTCTTGGCATCGTATGCTTGCCGAAGTTTGTTACCCTTATATGTTTTATTAGAGGAAACTTGTAAATCTTTGAACCCAATTCAATATGTTCTCAGTATGAAATCAAGTACCCAAGGGACTATAGAAATCTAAGAGGATAAATGGGAAATTCCCTGGCCCATATGGACAAGTCCCTGAACCATGCCTCGTATTCCTAGCATAAACAACCTTGAGATGGTACTCTTGAGGGAAGCTTAGGAGGGATAACATCATGCGTGCATCATAAAACCCCATGGGCAAGACTCAAACCCTGGCATAGGTCCAAACTCTTAGACAACCACCATGATCGAGCCATGGATGAACTCATCAAAAGGGTTAGCATGAAATACACAACCCAGGCTTCAGATTGGACCATTAGGGCTTCGACAAGGCATACTTATTCATGAGCATAGTACAGTTCCCTTGTCATATTGTAGCCCAAATTCATCTCATTAAAATGTGAGAAAGTGCACATGATGGAATCTTATATGGATGACATATAACTATAACTAATTACAATGAGTGGGCACTGCATAAATGAATGGTTGATATTTAACACAATAAGATCACGACTCATAAGAAAATTAAGATGATGTAAGCCCGAATGGTTGCATCCCAGAAGTCATAGAAAGTCACACATAAATAAGAACACCTGGGGTGAAGCAAGTTTGAGAGGAGTTGGCATAGAAAGATGCATTGATTGGCAGAAGTTTGGAGCAGGAGGTCCCCATGGGACAACCCATCCAAGGAGACTCTCCTCAGAGGAAATCCAAAGGAGCACTAGAGGAGATGCCTTCCAATTAGAAGCATTGATGGTAAAGAGTTGTGAACCTGTCAGGGCACATAAGCCTAGAGGTCCAACCCTAGAGAAAAATTTGAAAGAAAAAGTGAAAAAGGTCGGGTAATAGAGCCCGGGTAATGTGAATGTTGTAGAAATTCCTTGTAGATTAGGAGATGAGACATAATACCTATGCTTGGCCATGGAGACTGTCAAGAATGGTCCACACACATCTGAGTGAACTCTTTCAAGGATCACTTGCACTCAACTATCCTTCTGATGAAAGGTGGATTTGATGTACTTTCCCAATGTATACTCTTTGCATGTATCTCTTCACTCTAATGCACCCTTGGGAAGTCCTATAGAGTTTTGTTGCATGATCTTCAAGGCTCCATGGTGCAAGTGATCCAATCTTATATGCCACAACTCAACGATGTCTCAGCACTGCACCTTCTTTGCTTTTGTGCTCAAAGAAGCACAGTCTTCTACATCCAATTTGTAGAGGCTCTTTACCCAAACCTTGATCTGCTTCACTTGTCCAGAGGCTATGTTACGAAGGAAAGCCTTTCCTTTGCTAAATATCATATCATAGCCATGGTCCTCCAACATAGCAACTGAAACCAAATTCTTCTTTAGGCTAGGAACATACATGACATCATTTGATGTGAGAGGAGAACTAGACTCCCTCTGAAAATTAATAGTACTGATGTCAGTTACACTATACCTTCCATCATCTCCCATTTCGATGTGCATCTGGAGGTCCTTCTCCTCCAAGTCACTGAAGAATTATTTGTTGTTGGTCATATGGAATGAGACTCCACTATTTAGATGCCACACTCTACCCATCACCGATGACACCATGCAAGCGATGAGGGTGAAATCCGACTCGAATTGTGAAGCAAGAGCTTCATCAGTCGCTTCTCTTAAGGGCTTCTTGTAAAACTTCTTGTGTGGACACTTCGTGGCATAGCGTCCCAGCTCATGACAGTGAAAATATTTAATCTTCGAAAAGTACTTCTTCTTTCCGCCTTGACTAGAATCTAATTTGGAATGGGATGAATTCCCCTTCCCTTTCTTTTCCTTTCCAGCTAAGGCACAGTTCTCCTCATCATCATGCTTGGGTGAGGATCCATCTCTGGTGTTCTGCTGAATCTTTTCTTGCACCAAGTCAGACCACAAATGCTCCCCCTCTAGTAGCTTCTCCCTCCCATTTATCAAATCTTGGTAGTTATGCCATCTCTTGGGAAGACCTAGAAGTGTTAGGTTGACTAGATCATCTTCAATAACTATAACACCAACACTTCCAAGCTCATCCTGACATTGGGTGAACTTGGTCAAATACTTTGGTATTGTGTTGCCCTTCTCCATCTTGATTTTTCTGATCTTGTCCTTCAGTGCCAGCTTCCTGTGGTTACTGTTGTTTTTAAATAGGTCTGTCAAGTCCTTTCACATTGTATATAGAGTCTCCTTACCATGGAGGTTTGATACAGTATGATCTCAAACTCCTTCTAGGATAATCCTTCTTGCCTTTGAAACACATTTTCTCCACTTTTCCAGATCTTGAGCATCAGTTGCAGGGGACTTAGGAATGTCTTTGTCCATGAATTTGTTAATTCGTTGTATTCCAACACTACCCTAATCATTTCCTTCCAAGAAATATAGTTCGAACTACCCTCAAGGGCATACTTGAGTCTCAATCCATAGAACAACATCCTACTAGCTTTGAAGTATGATACTACAAATTCGATTTCACCTGCAAAAGAAAAACTCATATTCTCCTCTTCTAGCATGATTTATACTTTGACACCATGTAGAAATTCCTTGTTGATTCAAACTGCTAATTGCAATTTACTAAAATAATAGACTTGAATCTACTCTACTCATCAGCGGAAACAATTAAATGATAGTGAAATCATAAAGCATACAAGAGAAAGAATTCAATCAACACATTACACAATGATTTCCTAGGGAAATCCACAGCTAAAACCCCTACTATCTGTATATTGCATTAGTTAGAAAATATGAGAAGATTACAATGATTTTCTCAATCTCGAGCAACCATTACATTATCTCTATCCGTCTCACATCTTCCTAGACCAGCCTAGACCAATACTTAACCAAATTTTGGCTTTCCCAAGTCCCCATTTCCTTGGGAATTAGCCCCCTATTAATTAAGTAAATTACTCAAAGGAATTGCACAATCCATCATAGGCCTTCCTATGATTTCATGTTCAATCTGTACAATTCAGATGATTATACAACTCATAGTACATTGACCCTGAACTCCAATATCAACTGGGTAACTCTCAAATATGATATGCATGAGTTATTTATTAGTGAATCATTAGTTAACTAGTTGATCACTGTAGAAAGAACCACACTACTAGAGCTCCCACTGGTTCCTCCAACAGTTGGAACTAGTTTAACTAAATTTAACTCAATTAAACTGAATTAATTAATTACAACTCAAAATAAACTCAACTGGGGCTCCTATAAAGTAGGAGACGCTCTACATGACTCAAGTTAGACCCTTAACTCAACTTAACTGATCCAACTAAGTCAAGTTCACTTAGTTAACTAATACAAGTTGTCATGTGATGTGGAATTACAATTTTATTCCTAATTTAATTCAAGGACAAAATTAAATTAGGATTTTATTGTTGCATTTTCAACAAATGTTACTAGAAAATGACATCCATTAATCAATCAAATAAATGGATATTTTAATATATATAGCACAAATATATGTGTGTGTGTGTGTGTGTGTGTGTGTGTGTGTGTGTGTGTGTGTGTGTGTGTGTGTGTGTGTGCAATGAACAAGTCGATAACTAATACGCCCAAGCCAAGTGATGTTGAGAGGATGATTAGGAGCACCACGTCGATGCCACATGGAAGAAGGATGATATGGCACCTTCTTATTCATCAAAACTCAAATGCCCATATTTTTTGATTCAGAGGTGGGATTGAAGTAAAAATTTATAATACCATAATCATCTCAAATAGATAAATACAATAGTGATGTCTAACTAAGGTTTCTAATAAGTTTATGAGGTTGAAATTTTTTTATCTCGTTTCCATAACAACGCCTTAGATCTTGGGTGAGCGTCGAATCCACCTCCTTTTAACTAGTGTTTTCGAGTGAGGGTCAGGAGGGGGTGCGTTACAAAGTGGTACTAGAGAAACATGTTCAGACATTGGACCTGGAGAGGCTCGCATGCACATTCTACAAGATTAATTGATATCCATGATATGCTTGATCTGTTATTTTTCTTTTATGCCGATTGTAGAATGTTGTAGTGCTAGATGGGTTTATAGGCTCACTAACTAAATATGATTACATATTGATTTTTATGTTATGCTTAGAGATTTATGTAGACCAAGGAGAAGTATTTGTGTCACATGCATGTTCCAGAAGTTATGATGTAGTTGATGGATCCAGAATGCAAATTTACGAAACGTAGTCCTTGGAGGAAGAAAGAAGGTTGTATCATTCTGTTGGTCGTCGCCTACGTACTAGTAAACGTATCGGCTAGTACAAGAGTTAGGGGGTTGTAGCTCCCTTCCAGTAGAAGCTGGAGAATGAGAGAAGGTTGTAACCTTTTGCAGGTAGAAGCCTGCGTACTAGTATAAGTCTGCACCAGTACAAGATTGTACACAGATTTTGTTATTACTAAAAGAAGGCAGAGACGACAACAACAGGTAGTTTTCACCCACATTGGGTTTCTACCTTATATCTTGGTGTTCATGTGTGTTGCTTATGTGTGATGCTTTATTCTTCTTTTACTACACTATCTAATAAATCTCTGATATACTGGTTAAAGTTTAATGCATGATAAATTGGGTAAATTAAAATTTCTCTACATATATGCTAGTTGCTTTAAGTACAGTCGCGTATACATGCTATTTCACTTAGATGAAGTAGCGTATACAAATCTGTTTGGGAAATTAAAGTATTGATCTGATAATACTGATTCACCCCCCTTCTCAGAATTATTTCCAACAATCAGTATCAGAGTAGGTCCTTCAGGAGAATCTTGATCGCTTGAAGGGAGATCCCTCATCATGAGTAATCAAGAAAGCTTGGGATCCATCAGACCACCAATATTTGATGGGAGCAACTTTTTTTAATGGAAGATAAGAACCATAGCCTATCTACAATCACTTGGAACAGATGTCTAGGAAATCATGGAAGGAGGATATACATTTCCATCAACAATTCCTACAGATACGGCAGGTAAAAAGTAATATGAAACCAATGTCAGGGTTGTCAATACATTATTGGGAAGTATGTCACAAATAGAGTTTGTCAAAGTTATGCAGCTCAAATTAGCCAAAGAAATATGGGACAAAATCGTTCTAAGCTATGAAGGATACTCTCAGGTAAAACTTGCTAAACTACAAACTTTCAGAATTCAATATGAAACTCTTAAGATGCACAATGATGAAATTATAGCTAGTTACTTCTTACGAATAGATGAGGATGTTAATTGTATGAAGAATCTGGGTGAAGAGATAAATGAATTTACCTTAGTTGAGAAAGTTTTAAGATCCTTGTCTTCTAAATTTGAATCAAAAGTATCTGCCATAGAAGAAAAACAGGATCTATAGACTATCACCATGACACAACTGCACGAAATCTTAATTGCCTTTGAGATGAGAAAAGGAGGCCCATCAGATATGATAGAAGCCACATTTAAAGCTTTAGCAAAAGGAAAGGAAGAACTCAATGAATCAGGACATATTTCAGAAGAAGAAGATGAAGTAAACTTTGTCAAGAAGCTTCAACGAGGTTCCAGAAGATTTAGAGGTAAACTACCCTTCCAATGTTTTGCCTATGGTAGAGTCGGTCATTATGCTACCAAATGTCCTCATAAAGATAAATATGATAAATGGAAGGAATCCGCAAAATGGAATAGAAAACAAAGTGTAAGTAAAAAGAGTTACTATACTCATGAAGATAGCGATGGTTTATCAAATAGTGATGAAGATGAAAATTGTAATGACTATAGACTTCTAATGGCTTATGACAATGATAATTTTTGGGATGCTTTAGAAGAAGATGACCTTCATGAAGAAATATCTAAACTCAAAATTTGTTTAGAAGAAATGAATATAATTATAGATACCTTGACATACCAACTTGCTAAAAAGGAAAAACACAATGAAAAACTAGAATGTGAAATTGTGGGTCTAAGAAAAAATCTTAAAAAAACAAAATCTCTCAATCTTAGATTTGCTAAGGGATCAGAAACCTTAAATGAAATTATCAAAGTGTACCATTCTCCTATGATAAAGACAGGTCTTGGATATACTAAAGAAGCATCTCAATCACAGAAGCCGTCAACCTCCACTAAAAGCTATCTTGATGCGGCAAAGAGCAATGAACAGTATGACAATTGTCAGCAAAGGCATAAGGCAGATCACTAGGTAAATTAGGCTCAATTTGCTTTAAGGATGAACAGAAGCCACAACCAACCTCAAGTAAATCATACTCAATTTGCTTCAAAGATGAATATCAATAGAAACTACAATCACCAGGTCAATAGATTCGATAATTGCAGGAACTTCTTTAATGGTCAATGTTTCTCATGTCATAATTTTGGACACAAAGCTGCTCAATGTGTTGCTTACAAAACCATCATGACTAGAGAAGCACGAAATCAAAGGAATGTGACAAGGATCAAGAAAAGTTCCTATAATAACTTTTCTCTTCTTGAAAATGAAATAGAATGCTTAACTTGTAATAACTTTGGCCATGAAGAATCTGAATGCAAGAGAAAATTTTGGCAAACATCTCAAAAGGAGAAAACTCCACTAAATCCCAAGATGTGGAGAAGGAAAGAACCTCAAACAGAAAGATGTGGTATAGCCTTGTATGTAGAAGGACAAGAAAATCAATGGTACATCGACAGTGGATGCTCAAAACACATGACAGGTGACAAAGAAAAACTTCACTCATATAACACCTTAGAAAAGGAAAATAATGTCTCATTTGGAAATGACACTCTTGTTGTCATAAAAGGTAAAGGCTCTATTTTCTTGAAAGAAAAGGTTAAAGCTGGGAATGTTATGTATGCAGACGGTCTAAAGCATAACCTATTGAGTGTCAGTTAAATGTGTGATCAAGGAAATGAAGTGGTGTTTCGATCAAATGGATGTGTTGTTTGTGAGGTTGATACAGGAGAAACCGTGATCAAAGGTACAAGAACTCCAAACAACTTATACATACTCAAGGGAGGACAACAACAATGCTATCTAAGCAAAAATGATGAAAATTGGCTATGGCATAGAAGATTGGGACATCTAAGCTTTTCTCAAATAAGAAAAGCATGCAGATTCCAGGTTGTTCGTGATCTTCCAGATATCAGCATTCCTGAAAATACAATATGCAAGCCATGTCAATTCGGTTAGCAAACCAGATCTCACTTCATTGAAAAATAAGGGTCAGCTAGTAAGCCTCTTGAACTTGTTCATACTGATTTATGGGGACCATCAAGGAAAAAGTCACCTCGTGGAGAAGAATACTTTATTTTGTTCATTCATGATTTTTCCAGAATGTGTTGGATAGGTCTTCTAAAGCATAAAGATGAAGCATTTGAAAAGTTCAAAGCCTTCAAAGCTTTGGTTGAAAATGAATCAGATCACAAAATTAAATGCCTCAGATTTGATTGAGGAGGGGAATTTACCTCGGATGAATTCTTTGACTTTTTTGAACAACATGGAATAAAAAGGTAGTTCTCCACTGCAAGGACTCCACAACAAAATGGAGTGGTAGAAACAATGAACATAATTGTTCAACAAATGGCTCGAGCTATGCTAGATGAATCTGGAACTCCTGCAACCTTCTAGGGTGAAGCTACATTCGCCGTTATAACTATTCTCAACCAAGCAAATATTCGGGTAAACAACACTCAAACTCCACATGAAATTTGGTATGGTAAGACTCCTACTGTAAAAACCTTTAAATTTTTTGGAAGCAAATGTTATATCAAAAGGACTGATGAAAGACTTGGTAAGTTTGAGCCGAGAGCAGATGAAGGTATTCTTCTTAGTTACTCTTCCCGAAGTAAAGGATATAAATGTTATAATAAAAGACTTGGGAAAATTGTTGAAAGTATTGATATTGTAGTTGATGAAGCATGCAAAAATCCAATACAGATAAAAACTGAAGATTATGACAATGAAGAAGATGGGGATTATTTTCCCACATCAAATCACAATGATTCTAAAGAGGAAACCAATGAAGCACCAGAAGAAGAGATAACAGTAGAAGAAAAGACTCCGTCCAGGTATGTTCAGAAAAATCATCCAAAAACTCAAATTTTAGGGGAAAAAGAGGTAGGTGTACAGATAAGAAGAACTATTACAAAAACCTCAAGCTATATAGCATTACTATCCTCCACCGAACCTCAAAATGTAAATGAAGCATGCAAAGATGAACGTTGGGTCAAGGCTATGAATGAAGAACTTGAGCAAATTGAAAAGAATAATACTTGGGAATTAGTTCCTAGACCTCATGATAAAAATATCATAGGAACTAAATGGATATTCAAAAAC
>APFE031005266.1:227909-253033 GCA_000404065.3 Pinus taeda | reverse complement strand
TTCATCCAATTTATGAGCTTATGTGGCATGAATGAAGACCACATCTGTACCCAATCTAAGACCGCTTTTGAGAATCTAAATACCATCATAGACTTGATATGGAGCCACTTTGCATGGAAGAGTACCCCCCAAAGTGAATTAGTCTCGGCATGTGTATTTTTTCCTACCCCACTAGTCCAAGATAAGTGATAATAAATACGTGGCTTTATGACAATATGCTCTAGTCCCATAGTTACCATTGCATGTTGTCCTATCATAGAAACCCATGGGGAACTTGTCCCAAATATGAAAGAGATGTATATGTCTTCCAGTCCCCCTATCCACCACAGGACCCTTCTCACGGAAATAAGCTGCAAATTGAGTGCACATTTGATAGATGTCCATGGGGGCCTACTAAAAAATTATAGCATTCCCACTTTTCCATATTCCCTAAACTATGTAGAAGCAATTGTGTGCCATGCCTTGTATCCCTTGAACCAATCCTACAGACAATCATCCAATGTGGAGCTATTCCAGCTGGCAGATAAATTTAATATATTCAAAACTCAAGTCCAGTTGGAAATATCAAAAGGGAATTTAAAAGAAAGGTGATCCACATCTTCATTTAACAATAGACACATGACACATCTACCTGATCCATTGAACCTTCACTTGCATAGGTTATCCCATGTTAGGATCATATTTCTCCAAGTAAACCAACCGAAACATTTATGTTTGAGTGGAAAATTCCACTTCCATATATGTTTAAATCACCCTGACACCTCAATGCATTATTACGCAGGCATGATAGAAATGTATGCCTCCTTAACTGTGATCTATCCATTGATTATTTTACAATCCCAAGTGAATGTATCCTCCATATCATTCAAATATATACTAACCACATTTAAATTATAAACATATCTATCCCAATAAATTAAAAGTTCACCAAATAAACTTAGATCCCTAAAACTACACTAGCTACGAAATAAAGTGATGGGATGAGGATCCATTTGCATTGATTTAAAAAATAGATGCATAGATTATGAATATATATAATGAGATTTACTGAAACTATATGATCCCCCACATATCCTTTGATCAAATTGAGACCAATCTCCACCATAGAGGTTGTATCGAACTACGAACCCAAATTTCCAATTAGCCATTTTTTATCATTGATCATGGTGTTCCATATGTATGATGTTGAGTATGGAGCCCTAGCTAGATCCTTTATCCATGACCTTAAAGATTGAGATTTCATATACTTCTCTTTTATCATCGTCTACCAAATGTTGTTTCCATTTAGTGCACAACGAAGACTCTTCTTCAACAACACCCAACCGAATCGTTTAATATTTAGATGACCCTATCCCCCAACTTCCTGCCTCGTAGATAATACCTCCAACCGAACTAGGTGGATCTTGTGGCCACCCATGGATCCCTCCCAAGTGAACTTTTTTATGAATACAATTATCGTCTTAATGATATTTTTTGGAATTATGTATAGATGCATTGAGTAGACTGTGATGTTTTGAAGAACAAACTCGATGAGAATCAACTTGCCATGAATGGTGAGCCATCTATGTGATCATAATGAAAAATTCCTCTCAAATTTTTCCATTAACCACTTCCAGTACCTAATACCGTATATTTTTTGGTTTCAAGATGAAGCCCAAATATTTGAAACTACCAACCAGAGGAACAATTTCAATCAAAATAGATTTGGAATGACCACCACATATGGCTCATGTGGGGACACACAAATCAAAAGTGTCTTTTATTTATTTAAATAGAGACCCGATGTGTCCCTGAAAGAGTAATTGATCTTATGCAAGTAAAATCACTTGGTAACAAAGATTTCTCCCATGATAATTACATCATCCACAAATATAAGATGGGTAATTAAGTTATTAAAAGTGATCTTATAACCTAACAATAAACCACAAATATGTGCCTCAATAATCTTAATACTTAATCCATTGATCACTAGCAAAAACAAAAGTGGGGAAATAGAACATCCATGTCTAAGTCTGTAGAAGCTTTGAAAAATCATAAAGGAACACCATTTATAAGGACCACATAATTGGTTGATGTGATGCACGCCATTATCCAATCCACATTCCCCATAGAAAGTTTGGTCTTATGTAAAACCATTCACTAAGTATATCCAATCCACACAGTCATGAGCCTTTATCAAATATTTTTCATTAATAAAGAAGAATTATTTTTTACCTTGATGGAATGTAAGCATTCTTGCACAATAGCCATAGCATCTTGAATTTATTGATGTGTCAGGAACCCAAATTATTCAGGTGATATATATTTTAAGAGATTTGATTTAGTGTGAGTTGAAATAATCTTGGATGTCATCTTATATAATGTACTGCATAGTTAGATGGGTCTGTAGTCCATGAATGTATTGGCCTTAGTAGATTTTGGGATCAAAGCGATGAATGTGGAATTTAAAGTGCCCATGATTTTGCATACAATCTTGACTCCTTTTCCATCTACAGTTCGTCCATTGCCATAAGGTCCATGAAATGCAGAAACAATTCCATTGTCCACCCATCCAAACAAATAAATTTATCCTGTGCGAATGACTTTAATACCACAATCATTTCCTATTATGTGATCAACCTCCCTATAATATTATTATCATTCTCATTAAATGTATTAGGATATGCTTGAATGTTTTCCAGTTGGTTTTCAAAGTGCACATCGACCTTGGATTGATACACATCCCCAAAATAATTAATTTCCTCTTGATGTAGATCATTATGAGAAGATATATGTTGAACCTATAAATCCTTCAATACCCATATGGTATTTCCCATTTTTTGTTGCTGCATATTGATTAAATAATTATTTTTTTTATTTTTTTTCCCTTTAGTTATCCAAATGGCATGATACATTAGTCTCCTTTTTTCCTCATGTAATGATAAGATCTCACATGTACAACCTTCAAGAGCCAACACCAAATCCCTTTGTGTAGTTTAGAAGCAATATGATGTTGATAAATTAGCTAAATGCATGAGTTTTGTATCAATATCATTAAGTTCCTTAATATGTATCCTCTTTTTTTCCCTTTCCCATATCCTCACCATCATTTTCAATTCAACGAGTTTCTGCCTCACCATATCCATCTGTGAGAACTTCAAAAATTCAATCGCTTTTGCCATGTAACCCTCACCAATTTCTCAAAACCTTTGTCTGATAGCCATGAATGATTAAATTGAAATTGTTAACCCATCCAAAACAAATACCCACTCCATTATAGAAAGATAGGTTCGTCATTTGACAAACCCGATGGGATAACCCATGTGTGCATCACACCGAGTCTTTCCAATAGGTTCTCATGTGCCAAGAAACAATCCAATCATTTTGCAATCCCCTCAAATCTAGTTCAACCATTCTTCCATGTGGAGATAAGGGGATATGGTAATATGTCTACCATATGATTATGCCTAAAAATATCCTTAAAGTAATCGTCCAGAGGGTCCATCCTACATTTATTTCCCCACATCTCTTATGTAACCATCAGATTCAAATCAGCACACATAATAAGCAATCTAATACTTAACAATCCATTGCATTCCAATCAATTTTGAAAACTCACCCAAGACTCCTATGGTGCATAGATATTAATGATATGAAGTGTATGTTTTTAACCCTTCGAAAAACCAAATAGTAAAATCCCTACATAGGTTTTGTAAGCCGAGAACTTAAATTTCCATTGTTTCCACATTGTCACTAAACCATGAGAAATACTAGAAGCGTCAATCACAGAAACCCTCCATCCCGAAATTTTTTTCAAGAAATAAGACAATGCCTTTTGCCCCAAAATAACAATTTCCTCAAATAGTATGATAGATGGCCTATGAACCAAAATTAAGTGTCATAGGGTTAAACGTTTAGGGACATCTTCAATCCCTGAATTTTTAAGGACATGATCTTCATGGGGCAAGATATTTACAGGGCGAAAATTCTCTAAGAGCCCGAGTAGGAAAAAATTGTTGAATTATATTAAGGGTTCAATTCATCTGAAAAATTAAGGGCTAGGGTAGAGGAGATAATGACCTTAGATGCAACCTTTTTACATTTTCCTACATGTTTTTTCTAGATGGTCATGTTTTTCCATGACTGAGGACTATGGACAAAATAACCTCAGAGGGAAAGGATGGAAAGTAGTTCCAAGTTCAATACTAGATTGTGCTTCAATATCTCTAAGTCACTACCAATAGAGTTTTTTGGAGATGCATGCCCCTTAAAATTACCAAAATGAATATGTGGAGAAAGTGACTTCAATGAATAGCCAAGTGTAGGCAGAGTATCAGGTGCATCAATCACTGAGGACATTGCAAAACTACAAGGCATTGAGAATAGAGGGCAAGACCCCAAAAGGGAATTAGAAGTGAAAATAGTTGAAACCCCAATATTAACTGAGCCAATCAAAGGATTCATACTAACTCATACATGAGTTAGTATATTAGTAATAATTATATGTTATAACCTAAAACTTGTTCACGACATATATATGCACTAGACAACCCGTTGATATTTGTACTTTGTATCTGAGGTGAAACAATTGATGAAATCTAATAGAAGAAGAAGAACTAAATTCTAGGCTTTTCCCCTCGTGTGATTTTTCCCTACTCTTGGACCAATTCTAGTGTCTCTATATGTGAATTATTTTCTTCTATTGTTCCTTTTTCTGTTACGTTGCATTATTGCTGATATTATTTTTCTACATTATTGCATATGATGTAATAATGTTGTGGGATGAATTTAATATGTAAATGATGTAATTCAATTATCAAAGCAAAGAACAATGAAATCGCTAGAAAATTTAACAAGATATAGCAAGTGCAAAGAAGAATGAAATTCTTAACTTGTAAAATTGCTTTTAGAGTGAAAAACATGAAGAAAAGTTTGGATATAAATAAATGTATATGCTTCTTCTTTTCCTATATATATCATTAAATATTATATGGATCTGTCTAAATTGCATAACATAAACTTTCAATTCCTAATAATTTTTTATGGATTTCCAAAACAAATTGAAAAAATAATATAAAATCTAAAATGTAATAAATTTTATTTTTATAATTGTTTTATTATAAATATGGTTTTTATATTGGTTAATTGAAATCTTTCATTGAATTTATGAACCACATTGTACACATAAATCTTTTTTTCATAATCAATCTATATATATATAATATTTAATAATTGATAATATTTTATTTTGACTTGTATTAATTGTTTTTGTTACTATAAATATTTTTAAAGCTATAGTTTAATTTTATATTAAGATTTTGAATGAAATTTTCTCATCCCTTTTATGATTCCTTATTAGGAAGTAATAGAACCTTTTAATTTTCAATTATTTTGTTTGTGAATGCAAATTTGTTAATATGATCAAAATACACGACATGTAATATTTTTCTATAATATATTATAAAATTGATATTAAAAATAAATTATGTTTAAATTGATATTGGAAATTAACTTAGTCCAAGTCTAAAATATTTATATTTTAAAAATATAATAAGAAATTAGATTGTGGTGTGAGAGAGAAAATACAAGAATTTTTTACTTTTAATTACTTTAACTCTCTTAAAATCTTATATAAAATTATTTATTTCATATGGAATATCCTATTTGTTTAATGATTAAGAGTGAAAGTGAGAATGAAATATATTTACATCTTTATAATGGATTGTAATATCAAAAAAGAATAAAGTTAGTATAGTGAGAATTTGATTATATTCTTTTTTGGTATCCAAGAGGAATCCAACCTGGTATAGTGAGAATTCCATTATCCATGTTTTATAATTCTTTTAATTAAAATTAACCAAAAATATATATTCTTATTTTGTATCCCAGAGGAACCCTAGCCTCCCTAGTAAAACCTTTTCCCTAGGACCCTTTTTATTTATTTATTATAGTTAACATTATATATTATTTACTGAATATTTTATTTTTATTTTAAATGAGACACGTGGTCAACTCCAGATTAAAGCACACTTATACATCACACATATCCCTAATACTATCTGCACAAGCCTCTATGTTAATGAATTTGTTTTTGTCCAATTGGTTTATATAATATATGCATGTCTTTTTACCTTCATGCGGCTTCATTCTCACATTGAAATATTTTATACTATTTATATTAATACATATATGTTTTATGTTTTTTTTAAAAATTAGGTATTAAAATAAATTAGTTAACATAGATATTAAAATGGTTTAATTACGTATCAAATTGAAATATGAAAATATAAATAATATCACCTTTATTTTTTCTGGTTTTAATTACTTTAATAAAATTTTAAGAGTTGATATAAAATTATCTTATTCAATGTTGGAATATTTTATTTTATAATTGGAGAGTGAGAGTGAAATATTTTTATCAATATCTCCTAAATTGTAAATGAATTGCATATCAAAGAACCAGTCAACAAAGCACAGTCAGGCTTCATACTATGTTTTATAATAATTTTATGTAAAACTGAGCGTATTTATATATATATATATAATATAATATATATATATATATATATATATATATAATATATATATTATATATATATAATTATATACCTTTTTATTTTGATTATATCCCACAATTATTTTTTAATTTGAAGTAAAATGTTATTTTTCTTTTAAAAAAGATATATATCAAATTCTATGTGACCACAGCGGGAATTACACATCACAACATCAATATGGGCCTCTCTATGTAATTAATGAACCTTTCAACACAATAAATTAGTTAATATTGACACTTTATAATTATTTAAGTTTTATATTAATAGATTTTTTAAAAAACATTATATGGATTATGTATTTTTAAATATTTTTAAAGTGAAAATATAATTTTATTATTTTTATTTTTTTTAATTATTTTAATTCTTTTTTTAAAGTTGAATATACAATTATTTTATTTTAATATTTTTCAAATTAATTTTTTTATTTTTTTATGGTTGAGAATGAAATTGGGGAATATTTTTACATCTCTTGAGTTGTAATATCAAAAATTAATATAACAATCACATTGAATTCGATTATTAATATTTTATAATGTTTTTAATTAAAACTAACTAAAAATATATGTCCATTCTTATTTTTTATTATAGCCAACATAATATTTTTATTTACAAAACAATTTTTTTTAAAGGGACACATGTCGAATCCATGTTATGCATAGATAGAATCACAAATAACCCTCATATTTCTTATTTTTTATTATAGCCAACATAAGATTTTTATCTACAAAACAATTTTTTTTGTTTGTAAAGGGACACATGTTGACTCCATGTTGTGCATGGATGGAATCATAATAACCCTCATACTGGGCTAGAATGTACTTCTCATCACAAGAACCATCTTCCCTACTATACGCATGCACCTACGATGTTCGATTGGATATTCTAAGTAAGATTTTCATCAAGAACTAAAAACTTCATCTAAGATTTATTTTTCAAGGTTTATGCTTCTATATTTTTATAATTAGTATAATCATATGAATTAAATGGCTAGTAAATAATGATTCATCTCATGATATGTTTTACATTGTCAAAAAAAAACTAGATTATAATATTATTTTAAATTATTAATTATATAGAAAAAAATTAATATTTGAATTACATTATATACATTAAAAAATATGTAGCAAGAGTTTTAACTATAGATTCATCCTACTCTAATATGACGATTCTTAACTTGGTAGATATGTATTTTTACAATATCCATGAGTTACTATCATGGCTAACTAATACCACACATGTCTAAGAAAACATAATTCATGTTTATATAACATTTCTTCTAATTAATCAATTTAATTAAAAAAGAAATTAAGCATAATTATCACTAAAATAAATATTAACCTTTAATATGTAACTATTATTAATAATATTCTAAAATATTTATAAAAATTAAATTTCTACCATCTTTATAATAATAATTAATAATTAAATAAAATTATAAAAACTTTAGTGTAAAAATAATTTAAATTTTAAAAATAAACCTAATGCAATTAAAGTTGATATGAATAAACAATGTGGCCTTTGTTTACTAGCTATATCGATAGTATTTTTTTTTTTTGTAAGCTGGGGCGGGACTCTACGATTTACATGTCCATTAAGTACCCCTCAACTGGGGAAGGGTAGCCCAAGATTTGAACCCAAGACTTCCGGTTCGGTGAGACTTCATTTCCAGGGCCCTTGCCGCTTGAGCTACCCCATGTGGACAGCTATATCGATAGTATTAATGAAATGAACGTTTTGACATTTTTCAAGGATTTGAAAATCGGTATAACACATTAAAGTTAATATACATGAAGTGGGACTTTGGTGGTTATATATCAATCATATAAATTGTTACTAACATAATAATATTAATATCTAATCATATTTATTGAGTTTATATTTTTTCAATTAATCAAAATGTTTAAATTTATATTAACAAAAAAATTGGCCATTGCATTGTTAAACATAACATTAAAATAAACGTTTAAATGTTATTATGTGAAAATATTAAATCATTTCAAAAACCTCATAAAAAAATAAAAATTTTTATCTTTAAAATAAAATGGTATTATAATATATTAATACTTTATTAACTTGTCATAATATTAATGAATAACTTACTTAATGTAGTTGAATCCTAAAAATGATATCTAATATCAATATTTTTGACAAAAAGTACTATAATATGGAATGGTACAAAAAACATATTATTATAGATTATTTCCACTTTCTACTAATTTCACCATCACAAATCTCTTCATTCATGTTAAATTGATTTATGTTTTTTTAACTTCCTCATATTTAAACCAATTGATATTTTATGTTGAAATATTACTAGATTGATGCCCTTTGCCTAATCTAAGGTGCAACAAGTTACATACATATTATAATTTTTCAATTTCTCAATGATTAATACTTCAACACATCCTAAATTATGACACTCTTCCTGAATATATAACCGATTTGGAAGACCAAAAATTACAATTTGACTATCTAAAATCATGATTTCATGATGCCTCATAACTCACTATATATCCACTAGCATATAGTGAGAACATAGCTTTGATGTATATGGTCTTACATTTCCAAATAAAAACAAGGTTCAAATAAGGAAACAAAACAAACTTCCATTAAGCTACAAACAAAAAAAACCTTCAAAATGCTATGAACTATAAAATTTTGATCTCGACTTCTAATTTCATCCGTTCAAAAATAAAACCCCTATTTTCAATCCCCAAAATTCATCTAACAAATTTAAAAGGGAGCACTCTTCACATTGAATTACCAAGCTCAGGTCACCGGCCAAGTCATACACTAGAATTGTCCCACCTCTAGTTACCATGAGGACCATTAAATAACATATTAACTCACTTCACCTTTAAAAAGGAAATATGCAAGTGTATCATCTATGTGATGGGATACGAGGGTTGTCGTTTGAAATATATGTGGTCCACCGCTTGGCTTTGCATAGATTCTTTGATATTAAGCATTTTCTTTCCATTTTTAGCTTAGTAATAATCATTGATTAATTAGCGGTATTGACATGGAAAATGTCTCATTTTTTGCTTTATGTTTTCCTACTTTTAACTAGGAAGTTGCATTGGCCTCCTCTCTTCATGATTACTCAAGATATTATCTTTGCAATCTGAAGTCAATGAAGATCATTGTGTTTCTCATGTCTAATAATTAGTAGTCAATCTTTTATGACTATCTAGTTTATAAATCGACTTAAGTTTAGGATCTTTATCCCTTGGTAAAGTGTTAAAACTTCAGCTCGGTTATTTATTGCTTTTTCAAGGCCTTATTCAAAATTTTATTTCTATTTCTTCTTTGAAATCAAGGAGGATCCCCACACCTACTAACCTTGCAAAATATATATCATTGCGATGATGATGATGATGATAATAATAATAATAATAATATAATTTTAAGGTCATAGTTGAGATAAATACCAAATTGTTGTATCACACTTGCCTCAATAGAATAAAGTGAACATTAATAGTGATCCCCATCCATACAAACATATCTCACCCACTAATTAGAAATTTATCATCCACCAACTATACAAACATCTTGACTTCCATAATTCATAGTAAAATGACTAAATTATCAAATGTCAAATGATAGAATTTAAAGGAAGACACGACTATTAGATGTAGCCTTACAATCCAATCTTGCACCCTCCATCCCATTTTCAAAATAAAAATTCTTTTCACAATAAAACCATTAAATACATCATCTTATTCACCAAGAACCATCATAAATACCCTCCCAAGTATCTTTCCATTCTTGAAAATCATCATGTTGGCAATATATCACCATATAAATTTCACACATTTTTTTATTTTCTTCTTCTTCTTTCCTTCTTAACCATGGTGAATCAATAAATTGTTTGAGTAATTTGGACAAGGCTTAGTTTCAAACCTTCCTACTATCATTATAATAAAAAAGTATTTCCAACAACCTACATATGACTTAACAAGAGCAGAGACATCCTAACCTCATAAGAGTGGACTATGATCTCACGGGCCCCTACTCTTTGTGCCTTTTTATAATCGACCAACATGTTATCCACTCAAAATTGTACATATGTTTATAATTAGTTCTTCACTGTGTACTCACTACCTAAATTTACATGGAATTTTCTTCCTATTTTCTAAATTGATAACTTTTAAATATTATATTATATTATTATATATTATATTAATTATATATATATATATATATATATATATATATATATGACCTGGATGAATATTCCATTCATCATAAAACTAAATTCCATCTTAATAAAGAAAATCATTACAATTCTATCAATAGATAAAAAATGTTAGCATGAGAAAAAAAACAAAACTAAATAACTTGATGTAAAGGGATGGTATCATTGCACAAGGGAGACCTATATGAATCAAGGTGAACTCTGGGCTCCTAGGGTGTGTGCACCAATGATTTTCCTCCCGGCATATTACCCAAATTATTTGTATTCTACTTCGACTACACCTCACAATCTTCTTTAGTATATGTGGAATTATTAGTGCTTAATTTCAACAATGTGTAGCTGCAAGAACCTCCATCATTACAATCCACACAATAAAGACAACATAAAAGAGGGAAAACTCACCAACTTAATACCTAAATCATATAAGTGTAGTCTTTGAGGGCAACCTTTCGGAGTTTCTGATGGATTTATGGTTGGTTGATGAAAAAACTTGTGACCAAATCTTGATTTATGTTGTTTAAACTAGTTTTTTGATTACTTGTCAAACTTGTGATTTCAACGAATCCCTATTAAATTCTGAACAAATTAAATTAAAAAAAAATTAAAACAAATTCCAAAAAATTATAATTAAAAACTACTTAAACCAAAATTTCACAAACAATAACCCACTAAATTTTACATGAAATGAAAAACCATCCTTAAACCAAAATGCAACCTCACTAGGCCAATGGCCAAAATTTTCCAATCCCTATATATTTGGTTTTCACAATCCATAATTTTGAGAGCTGCATGCCTGCATAATCCCCAAATATCATCCCTGAATTTCCATCCCCAAAATTTATCCCGTGGAATCAATCATGTAGCACACTGCCTACTTACGGTCTATCCCCAAAATCCCAGACGCTTGTCACTTCGAGTAGGGCACAACCTCATCAAACTTCATGCTTTTTCTCCTATTAATATTTTGTGACTTTCCTCAACTTGAATCTCGGTTTTGTCTGATAGATTATGTCACGTGACTCTCATTCCGTCCTCGATTATCTTTACCATTGAACTCCGCTGTGGTACATATATGAGGCGTGCACGTTCATCTCCCATTCACATTCTAGTGTTGTTTAACATACACGTCTATGTGCCAATCATGCATTCCACTTGCACTCACTCCAACATCCTTTTGGGCCAACAAGCCCATCACCTTGTGCCAATTGATCCAACTAAATATTCCTCACTTGCATGTTGCCAAGACGACCATACCATTGTGATAATGACACTCCTCCATCATACGATATTGCTCATGCCCACATGATAGTGGAAACCACAAATTTTGTGTTTGTCACACCATGCACTATTGTACAAGGTCTAGACTGAATTGTCTTATGGGCATCCATGATGTGTAATTTCAATTGTCACGTCACATCACTAGTCAGGATGGCACCCATCTTGTGACATGCCTATGTTAGTTATGACATATATAACCATTTTTGTGTAATTGAGCATCTTAGTGTAATACGTGATTGTTGGAAGAAGCTTTGTTTTTATATAATAAAAATTATTATCAAATTGTATGAATATTATGTTTATGTTAATCAAGCTTTAACATTTTAGTTAACGCCAAAGAAAAACTAGATATATATTTCTTGAAATAATTTAACCGTAAATTAAAATTTTAATTAAATATAATTAATTAAATGTTAGAAGTAATGTTTTTATTTGTTGTTATTTGTTATTGTGGGTTCTCAAACCATTAGTCTAGAAGTCATAATCTAGATGTGTCTAATTCAATGTCTTATATACTTGTAATTGTTGGGATCAATAAAATAGGGAAGTGTGTGATTTGTGTGAACAATTTCTATTTTCTCATCTCCCAATTTCTAACATAATATCAGAGCCATAAAGTTGAGATGTGAGAAGCAAGATCTAGATTGTTAAAGCTCCTGCAATCTTGTTTTGTGAGAATGGTTTGTTTTAAATTCGTTGTGTGGTACACATATCAGGTTATGTGAGAAACGACATGATGTTGCTGTTGGAATCTTCACATGCACCGTTGATATAATCAGGACCTATAATTAGATCTGCCTGTGGTTGTTACTTGATGGTGAGGGTGGGAGAGACAACTTTCCATTGTTGTTGTTTGAAAAAAATTGGGTAAATTATCGTTGTTGGAGGAGAAGTCGGTCGTGGAATTGTTTGAGGATATCCACCATCGCATGCCATAGTATTAAATCGTTGGTGCCCCAGTCGTGGCAAAGAAAAACAATTTTTCATGGATTAATTGGTTATGCAGTGACTTCACACGTCCAAGCCTATCTAAGATCCACCCTGAATATGCAGAGATGAACAGGTCGTGAGTTATATCCACCTTTGAATGAAATTAAGGAGTCGCTACTAGTGTGAGTAAATTTTCTGAAGAGTTCCCTTCTTTTGTATTTTTCCTCTCTGAAATTGATTCCGCTCAGTTTGATCTACTAATATCTGGTCCATGGTGAGTCAAGCTTTCGTATCTCAGAAGAAGAACCAGATCTGCACTCTTAGTAAAATATCCGATCTCAAATCTGAAAGAGATGGAAGAGAAGAAAATTAAAGGTTTTGGAATAACCGAAACAATCTTCTTTATGTTTTCGCTCATGGCATCACTTCAATTGGAGACATCACCTTTTCACCAATGATTTCAAGAAACAAGCGTATATAGAGAAGGGGTTAGCGTGGATAAACAACAGAGAGGGCCTGAAAGATGTGCTGAAGCATTTCTATCCAGAGTATCATGACATCCGCCTTGCAACTGGAAATCGATCAACATGTGATCAATGTCTTCGTCTTTTATCTTGTAGCCCCTCTGATACTTCCACGCATGGCGAAGGAGGTGCGCACAGTTAGAGGGTATCACATGGCAACAAATAGTTAGCATTTGAGAGCCCACTAAATTCGAATTCCCCTCGGCATTTGTGCCCAAGGAATTCAAGGAGAAGGCAGCACTACTTGAGTTACGAATTGGAGGCGTATTGCCCGGTGGTGGCGCAGTGAAGTTCCAGATCTGTGCGATGGCAGCAGATCGGACTTGCCCAGTGGAGACGTATTGCCTGGTGGTGGCGCAGTGAAGTTCCAGATCTGTACGGTGGCAGCAGATTGGACTTGCCCGGTGGAGGCGTATCGCCCGGTGGTGGCGCAATGAAGCTCTGGATCTGTTCGGTGGAAGCAGATCGGACTTACCCGGTGGAGGTGTATTTCCCGATGGTGGCACAGTGAAGTTTCGGATCTGTTCGGTGGCAGCAGATCGGACTTGTCCGGTGGTGGCACATTGAAGGTACAAGTTTTTTTTTCTCTCAGAGGTTTGGATTTGGTATAAGTCAATATGAATAACAGTTTAGAATCATATCTCCATGAGTCTGGCAAACTCGATGGATCAAATTTCAATAACTAGAAATTTAAGATATAGGCTTTGCTAGAAAGTGCAAATGCGTGGGCGATCGTCACAAGAAAAGAGCCGAGAGCTGGAACAGCGACACAAGAACAAGATTGGGATAAAAGGGAGACGAAAGCGAAAGTCATATTGAAAATGTCCATCAAGGACAGTGTTATCCCTCATATTAGAGACTGTAAATCGGTCGCAGACATTTGGACGACAATCAAAAACCTGTACGAGACACAGAATACAAACCGTGTCTTGTCACTTAAAGGCAAGCTATTTGCATTGAAGATGGAGGAGAATGAGTCCGTTGCTGGATTCATTGCTAGAGTCAAGGATTTGAGTGACAGATTGGGAGCAATCGGAGAGAAAGTTTCCGATTCAGATTTGGTCACACTCACATTGAACAAAATGATTCATGAATACTAGACTTTCATCATAGGGCTATCAGCGAGGGAGAAGGTCCCTTCATTTGAAGAGCTGACTGGGATCCTGCTGCAGGAAGAAGAGCGACGACAAAATTTGAAAACTCAGAGCAATGACCTTGCTGTGATGGGAAAAAGGAGGCAGTACAGAGGGAAGTAGCACCAGCACTAGCAATCGCAGCAGCAACAGCAGAAAGGGGCCAATACATTTCATAGGAGACAGTTTAAAGGTATGACTACTAATGATTTTCCCATCAAGAAATGTTTTTACTGTGGAAAACATGGTCATCAGATTAGAGAATGTTATAAGAGGCAAGCAGATGAAGGAAGAAACAGACAGAGAAAACATAAGGGGTATTTTCTTGGAGAAGAAGAGGATCACAGCCACGAACTTCGACTATTTACAGTCGATTGTGCTCTTTCAGCTTCATAGGGAGATGAGGATGACATATGGTATGTCGACTTAGGCGCATCCTCACATATTATTGGTAAGAAGGATTGGTTTGAATTTCTTGAAGAAACATCATGTGGGTCGAAAATTTATTTAGGAGATGATAGTGGATATGAGATCAAAGGACATGGTGATATTCCTGTAAAGTTACCTAGTGGTGACATTAGGCATCTTAAAAATGTATTATATGTTCCAGGAATCAAGAAAAATTTGGTCTCTGTCTCAGTGATTACTGACCAGGATATGCAAGTTCAATTCTTTAAGAATAACTGTGTCATTAAGGATAGCCAGATGGAAATAGTTGCAAAAGCAGTGCGCGTGGAGAGCCTGTATAGATTAGATGCAAAGAGTATGCCACAGTGAGCAATGGTGGTAGCCGAATCAACACTCGAAGATTTATGGCATCAAAGGTTCGGCCATCTTAATCCGCATGACCTCATCTTACTACAGAGAAAAGGTATGGTCGACGGACTACCTGTTTTTCATAATGTTAAGCTGGATTTTGATGGGTGTGCATTAGGGAAAATGCATAGAGAAGAGTTCCCTTTGCATGTTAACAGAAAGGAAAGGGATATTCTAGAATTGGTGCATACAGATATTTGTGGACCTATGCAAACAAGGTCATTAGGGGGAGCATATTACTTTCTCTTGTTTGCAGATGATTGCACTAGATATTCATGGATATACTTTCTGAGTAAAAGGAGTCAAGCCTTTCAGTATTTTATAGAGTTTAAATCTATGGTAGAGAATCAGACAGGAAAAAGGATAAAAATTCTCCGCTTAGATCAAGGGGGAGAATACAGGTTGGGAGAGTTGATGAATTTCTGCAAGCAACATGGGATTGTGCAGCAGTTTACAGTGCCACACACTCCACAGCAGAATGGAGTGGCAGAACGCAAGAACAGAACTCTGGTGGAGTGCGCAAGGAGTGTGCTACAAGGTAAGGGTTTATCAAATGGTCTTTGCGCAGAAGCTATTAACACTGCTGTATATTTGAAGAATAGGAGTCCTACTAGATGTCTAGGCTTCAAAACCCCTTTTGAAGCATTGTTTGGATTCAAACCAGCAGTTAGTCATTTAAGAATATTTGGGTCAAAAGCTTATGCTCATATACCTAAGGCAGATAGGAAGAAGTTAGACCCCAAAGCCTTGAAGTGTATATTTGTTGGATATGGCACTGAGTTCAAAGCATATAAGTTGTATAATCCTGTGACTCACAAAGTTTTTGCAAGCAGAGATGTCATATTTCATGAACAGGTTGAAGAAGGAAAGGAAGATTCTAACAGTGATTGCCACATTCCATTGCTTATAGAAGAAAACAGTGAGGAAGATGAAGAGCAGGAGCAAAAACAAGAAGAAGTGACAGATAATGTAATCAATGATGATGCAAGCGTTGAAACAGAAAGAGTTGAGGTAAGTCCCCTACCAAGGAGGTCAGGTAGGAAGACTCGATTACTTGCTAAATTGAGAGACTATGCTTTAATGTCAAAAATTTTAAACATTGTAGAACCTGCTAATTACAAGAAGCTAGTCAATTTAAGGAGTGGAGGACTGCAATGAATGAAGAAATGGAATCAATTCTTAGAAATGATACTTGGGATTTAGTTGAGCTACCCAAGAATAAAACGCCCATAGGATGTAAATGGATGTTTAAACCAAAAATGAATGCAGATAGAAGTATAGACAAATTAAAAACTAGGTTGGTTGCAAAAGGATATTCACAGCAGGAAGGTATATATTTTGATGATACTTTTGCACCTGTAGAAAAGCTAAATACAATCAAAATGCTTATTTCTTTAGCTACTAAATGTAATTGGGAATTACACGAGCTTGATGTTAAATCTACATTTCTAAATGGTGATTTAAAAGAGGAAATTTATTTAGTACAGCCAGAAGGATTTGTAAAGCAGGGGCAGGAACATCTTGTTTGTAGATTGAAAAAGGCTTTATATGGTTTAAAGAAAGCACCCAGGTCTTGGTAGAAAAGGTTGATTCTTTCTTTTTAGAGCATGGCTTTCATAGGAGCTTAAATGACCCAAATTTGTATACCAAGTATAATAATCAGAGGCTGATTATTTTGATTTCTTTGTATGTGGATGACATGATTATAATAGGAGATGCAGTTGATTTAATCAAAGGAATCAAAAGGCTCATGGCACAAGTTTTTGAGATGAAGGATCTCGGAAGCCTTCATTACTGTCTGGGATTAGAAGTATGTAGAGATACTAGGCAAACTTTTCTTACCCAAGGGAAGTATGCCAGAAATCTGTTGGAAAAGTTTGGTATGGATCAGTGTAGATTAGCAACGACACCTTTGCAGCAGAATCTGAATTTGAGAAGTGACGATGACACTAAAGAGGTTGATGCTACAATGTACCGACAGCTGGTTGGAAGCTTGATATATCTTATGACAACCAGACCTGACTTAGCATACTTTGTTAGTATGTTGAGCCAATTTATTTCAAAACTGTGTGAAAGTCACTGGATAGCAGCAAAGAACATGTTGAGGTATCTGTGTGGTACTATTAATTATGGTATTTTATACACTGATGTATCTGATGTTACTCTAGCAGGTTTTTCAGACTCAGACTGGGAAGGTAACCTAGATGATCGAAAGTCCATCACATGTTACGCATTCAACATAGGATCTGGGGTCATAGCATGGAGCAATAAGAAGCAGAGTACTGTAGCTTTGTCATCGTGTGAAGCTGAGTATCAAGCATTGTGTGCAGCGATGTGTGAAGCAATCTGGTTGAGAAAGCTTCTTAAGGATGCAGGAAAAGAACAGAAGAATTCTACTTCCATAAAAACACCAAACATATAGACACTCAGCTCCATTTTATTAGAGAGAAAGTACAGTCAAAGGAAATTATTGTTGAATATTGTAAAACTTGTGACAATGTGGCTGATATTTTTACAAAGCCTCTTGCACGAGTAAAGTTTGAATTGTTTAGAGGGATGTTAGGAGTCCAGGAGAACCCTTTCTCCATTAAGGGGGGAGTTGAAAATAATTAAATATTATTTTGTATTAATGGAGAAATGGTTACATAGTTGTAACGTATCTCCTTAGTTTATGATTTGTTCCTAGAATTTAGGAGTATGGTCGCAACTCCCTGATTTCTTGAGTTGTACTTAAATGATGTAATCCTTCATTTGAGGTAATAGAGTGTACGAGAGTGATCTCTCTGTTTTGTGAGTGTAGTCTCCAGGTGCAGGCCACACCTGTGAGCTACATCTCCTTCTTTTCAATTCTGTTTATATTTTATCTACAATGGTATGGCCGACTTGGCAACATGCAAGTGAGGAATGTTTAGTTGGATCAATTGGCACAATGTGATGGGCTATTGGCCCAAAAGGATTTTGGAGGGAGTGCAAATGGAATGCATGATTGGCACATAGACTTGTATGTGAAACAAAACTAGAATGTGAATGGGAGATGAATGTTATGTACCACAGTGGAGTTCAATGGTAAAGGTAATCGAGGATGGAATTAGAGTCACATGACATAATCTATTAGGCAAAACCAAGATTCAAGTTGAGAAAAAGTCAAAAAATATTAATAGGACAAGAAGCATGGAGTTTGATGAGGTTTTGCCCTACTCAAAGTGACAAGCATCTGGGATTCTGGGGATAGACCTTAAGTAGGCAGTGTGCTACATGATTCATTCCACGAGATAAATTTTGGGGATGGAAATTCGGGGATGATATTTGGGGATTATGTAGGCATGCAGGTCTCAAAATTATGGATTGTGCAAACCAAATATTTAGGGATTGGAACAATTTTGGCCATTGTCCCAGTGAGGTTGTGTTTTGGTTTAAGGATGGGTTTTCCTTTTGATGTAAAATCTAGTGGGTTATTTTTTGTAAAATTTTGATTTAGTAGTTTTTAAGCATAGTTTTTTGGAATTTGTTCCATTTTTTTTTTTCTTTAATTTGTCTAAAATTTGGTAGAAATTTGTTGAAATCACAAGTTTGAAAGGTAATAAAAAAACTAGTATAAACAACACAAATCAAGATTTGGCCATAAGTTTTTTCATCGAACAACCACGAAAATCCGAAAGATTGCGCTCAAAAACTACACTTATATGATTTAGGTATTAAGTTTGTGAGTTTCCCCTCTTTTATGTTGCCTTTATCACATGTGTAGATTGCAATGATGGAGATTCTTGCGGTTATACATTGTTGAAATTCATTAAGCACTGATAATTCCATATACTAAAGAAGATGGTGAGGTGTAGTCGAAGTATAGTACAAATGATTTGGGTAATATGCCCGGAGGAAAATCATTGGTGCCGCAGACCCTAGGAGCCCAGCGTTCACCTTGATTCATATAGGTCTCCCTTGTGCAATGATACCATCTCTTTACATCAAGTTATTTAGTTTCGTTTTTTTTCTCATACTAACATTTTTAATCTATTGATACAATTGTAATGATATTCTTTATTATGATGGATTTTAGTTTTATGATGAATGGAATATTCATTCAGATTTTATAGATTGTATATATGTATGTGTTTTATATATATTATATATATAATAAAAAAAAAAATAATAATTAACATTTAAAAGTTATCAATTTAGAAAATATGAAAAAAAATTCATGTAAATTTAGGTAGTGAGTATAGAGCGAAGAATTAATTATAAACATATGTACAATTTTGATAGGGTAATATGTTGGCCCATTATAAAAAAGCTCAAAGAGTAGGCGTCCCTAAGATCATAGTCCACTCTTGTGGGGTTA
Source organism: Pinus taeda (assembly GCA_000404065.3). NCBI lineage: Eukaryota > Viridiplantae > Streptophyta > Pinopsida > Pinales > Pinaceae > Pinus > Pinus taeda. The sequence continues at coordinate 233,279 of APFE031005266.1, read as the reverse complement.
GGATATCTCTACTCTTGCTAAGTCATATGTAGGTTGTTGGAAATACTTTTTGATTATAATGATGGTAGCAAGGTTTGAACCTAAGCCTTGTCCAAATTAATCCAACAAGTTACTGATTCACCATGGTTAAAAATGAAAGAAGAAGAAGAAGAAAATAAAAAAGGGTGTGAAATTTATATGGTGACTATAATGGCAACATGACGATTTTCAAGAATCGAAAGATACTTGGGAGGGTATTTATGATGGTTCTTGGTGAATAAGATGATGTATTTAATGGTTTTATTGTGAAAAGCATTTTTATTTTGAAAATGGGATGGAGGGTGCAAGATTGGATTGTGAGGCTACATCTAATAGTCGTGTCTTCTTTAAAATTCTATCATTTGACATTTGATAATTGAGTCATTTTACTATGAATTACGAAAGTCAAGATGTTTGTGTAGTTGGTGGATGATAAATTTCTAATTACTAGGTGAGATATGTTTGTATGGATGGGGATCACTGTTAATGTTCACTTTATTCTATTGAGGCAAGTGTGATACAACAATTTGGTATCTATCTCAACTATGACCTTAAAATTAGATTATTATTGTTATCATCATCATCGCAATTATATATATTTTGCAAGGTTAGTAGGTGTGGGGGATCATCCTTGATTTCAAAGGAAAAATGGAAACAAAATTTTGGATGGGGCTTTGGAGAAGCAACAAACAATCAAGCTAAGGTTTTAAAAATTTACCAAGAGATAAGGATCCTAAACTTAAGTCGATTTATAAACTAGATAGTCATAAGAGATTGACTACTAATTATTAGAAATGAGAAACACAATGATCTTCATTGATTTCAAATTACATTGATAATATCTTGAATAATCAAGAAGAGAGAAGGTCATTGAATAATCAAGAAGAGAGAAGGTCAATGCAACTTCCTAGTTGGAGGTAGGAGAACATAGAACAAAAAGTGAAACATTTTCGATGCCAATCCCTAGTTATTTAATCAATGATTATTAATAGGCTAAAAATGGAAAGAAAATGATTAATATTAAAGAATCTATGCAAAGCCAAGTGGTGGACCACATATATTTCAAACGACAACCCTTGTATCCCATCACATAGATGATACACTTCCATATTTCCTTTTTAAAGGTGAAGCGAGTTAATATGTTATTTAATGGTCCCCATGGTAACTAGAGGTGGGACAATTCTAGTGTATAACTTGGCCAGTGACCTCAGCTTGGTAATTCGATGTGAAGAGTGATCCCTTTTAAATTTGTTAGATGAAGTTTGGGGATTGAAACTAGGGGTTTTATTTTTGAGGTGATGAAATTAGAAGTCCAGATCAAAATTCTATAGCTCATAGCATTCCAAAGGTTTTTTTTGTTTGTAGCACACTGGAAGTTTGTTTTGTTTCCTTACTTGAACCTTGGATTTATTTGGAAATGTAAGAGCATATACATCAAAGTTGATGTGAGATAAAAATTAGACTTGAATTGAAGAAAAAAGAGTTACAACTCACAGGTGAGTACTGCACCTGGAGACTGCACTCAAATAAAGAGAACTCTCTCCGTTCACTCTACCATCCATGAATGAAAGATTACATCATTAAGTACAACAGGAATTTGCGACCAAACTCCTAAACTCTAGGAACAAATCCTAAACTAAGGAGATACGTTACAACTTGTGTAACCATTTCTCCATTAATACAAAATAATATTAATTATTTTCAACTCCCCCCCTTAATGGAGAAAGGGTTATCCTGAACTCCTAGCATCCTTCTAAACAATTCAAACATTACACGCCCAAGAGGCTTAGTAAAAATATCAGCCATGTTATCACAAGTTTTACAATATTCAACACATATCTCTTTTGACTGTAGTTTCTCTCGAATAAAATGAATCTGAGTATCGATATGCTTGGTATTTTTATGAAAGACTAGATTGTATGTGTCACGTAGAATGAGTCGAGGTTCAGGACAAGATTGACCTTCCTAGTATCTACTGATATCTAGTGACAAGCAAGCCAATCAAAAACTATCTTTCTCTAAATATGCGATTAAAACAAAGGCAAACAAGTGTTTCAGGCCCACCTTGGGTCCAATGCAAGTTTGTGGAAGCCTTGCTCCCTCGCTCCAAATGAGCTTCCTTGAAGTATAATTCTACAAACAAAAACAAGCAAACAATTACATAGCACCTGAAAAGCCAATATCGTAAAGCATATTCATCATAATGATCAAGGAGATTATGAAACAAACCATAAAAGAATTTGTTGAGAAAAATGAATCTGATTGTATTAATTCAAATGAAGAAGAACTTTACAACCTGTGCCTTGATGCTGTACAAGCTCCTCCGAGGGTCCGACAAGAAGTCTCCTCTACTTTCACAAGCTTCACTCACTTCCCAATGAAACCAAAAGGTATGTGATCTCTCCTCTCAAGTTTAACTAAGAAGTCTCAATTCCATCAGCATTTACCCTCAAAATGTTCAGCTTCTAACCTCCCTAGCAACTGACCCAATGCCTTAATTTATAGTGCAATGGAGGGAAGTTACTAGGTCCTCCTTCAAAGGGATAAAGCCCTCCTTCAAAGGGATAGCTCATCCTATCAAGGGATTAGCTCCTTCTCTTTTGGGATGCATGAGCCACTTTGGAGCGAACAATCCACGTCAAAATTCTTCTAGAAACATCTAGAATTAACCCAAAAGTGAGTTTTTAGGATAAACTTGTGCCTTTTTGACGTTTACAGGGGTACGCACCCACCCCTTTACAGACAGAGTGTGCAGGTATGCAGGTATTTTGAACAAAGGGTGCGGGTCTACAGGTAAAAGTAGGAGAAAGTGTGGAACCAGAGTAATATTCATTTTCAATGTCTTTCTCTCAATTGCAAAGCTTGAAATGAAGAGCTAAGGTCTGAGACTTGCTTAGGAGGCTAGTATAAGTGATGATAGACCCATACTGACTGCAAATAATCACGGTGACGATATTTTTGTGTAACAGATTGCCCCCTAAAGTGTGAAGTCTGTAGTAGATGAGGATTTCATTTATCATTTAAGAAGAGTGAAGTACTTTATCATTTCAAGGATTATCTTGCGAAGAGCCTGGTTGGAACCTGTAAAAACATTCAATTACAAAATATATATATGAGATCATATCATCGCTGAGGTAGGCATTCCCATACTCAGATCAAAACTGACTAGGAAACTAAAACTGACTAGAAAACTATCTACTGCTCTGATATAGGAATGATCTTGTAATACATCATAAGTATAGACACATGTAGACACAGTATGGACACAGCCATCTGTTTATTAATAGTCTACAACATAATGAATACAAAATTCCTCGCAGCCTGGATGGTGGAAACTAGATCCAAGGTCTTCATTTCTACTCCCCGAAATAGTACGATTCTATCCATGTGAATAAATGTGTCGAAGTCGAACATGGTAGAAACCACTTGATTACCAGTCGATGATGTAAACTATTAACAAGTGTGAGAGAAACCACCATTAATGAAAATGGCTCTCAAAGTACTCAATACAATCCATGAGATGTGATTAGATGTGTCGATGTCGAACATGTCACGGAATCCTTCAATCGAAGGTCAATGATGTAACCTATCATTGAAGACGAGAAACCTGCCATTGAGGCATGCAGATCCCAAGGTACTAGTGATTTCTAGATCATCTTTCTAGATAAAGAGCTGAAGTCGATAGAAAGCGATCCGTCATAGGCAAGCCCATGACACGAAATCATAGATCAAGTTTGAAGAAATTTAGCTACATGGACTGACTCAGGGATGGTCAAGATGGAATGACAGATATTTTTGCAGATGAATGGTTTATTCACACATACCTCTTGAACACATAACGACACAACAGATGGTTTGGTGATGATTGACCCAAAGTTAATACCCAAAAATAGGCTGAAGACTTTCAATTTGGTTTGATCAACTGTTAGGTAAAGGATTCCCAAACCAGGTGAATGAAAGTGTCGTGTTCAAGAGTGGTTACAAAGTATGACAAGCAGGCTCATTTTTCTCTCTTTTCCCCCACCATTTCTGGCAAGTACCTCTTTATTTTTTACAAGCTTGAGGAGGATAACATATGCTTGATTATAAGCTCACCCTTCGGGTGAGTCCAACTTAGTTTAAATTCGAACCCTAAGAAGGAGTGATCCGTTCCTGTTTGTAATAGAACAGGTCCTTTACTGTCGAAATTTGACGAGTCCAGTATAGGAGAAACTTGGTGTTTTTCATTTTTAGAGAGTCTGAAAAAACTTAAGAAGACTCTAGGGTTTGACTTTTTCGTAAATTTGTGTCTCTCAAGCCCGAAAAAGTATAAAATAATACTTGAGAGAACTGCTTGATCTTTTATGACCAAGGAGTACTTTTCGTTATTAGTGTCTTTGATCAGAAAAAGTAAAAAAGCAATCAAGGACACGTCGTTTTATAACCAGTATCGAATTTGAAACGACAAAAATCCGACAATCATTTTATGTTTTTACGGTCGAAAAAGAGCTGTAAATAGACCATCTTTTAGTTCCGTTTTAACGAGCTTAAAAGAAAAACTCGGAAATATTTTCATGTTTTGGGAGTCAGAAAAGGGATTAAAGGTGACTCTGGCTGAAAATGATAGATTTCCCCTGAATAATCCTGTTATCTTACACAAAAACACAAACATTACTCATACCTGCTTGAAAGAGATAAAAATGTCGCAAAAATACCTTTTTGAAGTGAAACATAAACAAATTTGCAATTTATTTACTCAAAAAACTTATAAAAAGGGGCTTTTACCATTCATTTTTACCATTTGTGATTTGGGTGAGAAAAAAGTGCTTTTGCTCTGAAAACTTCCCGTGAAGATTGCGAAAAATCCAACCGTCGGAATCAAACGTCGTCTTCTCCAGGTAATCCACATCATCCTCCTCTTCATTTTTAACCGTTTAATTTTTCAATTTAGTCCTTAATTTCATTTTTTAGGAGGGTTTTTAGGAAAAAAACCTGTGCTCGGGGTACGTAGGCTCACCACTGCGAACCTGCGGACCCCGACTTTTTCTCCATTGGGAAAAAGCTCGGGGTCCGCACCTTCCATGTAGACAAAGTGCGGTCCCACGCACTGTGTCTAACATGTAGGGTGCGGGCACTGTCGCGAGGTTTTTTAACCTAAAAATCCTCAAAAATGGACCAATGAAAAGTTTTTCTAGCTTTTTAATTGATATTTTTGCTTGATGTAGGTGGTACACCATGCTAGATTGGTACGAACGAGAGCACGAGGACGTGGATGCTGCCGCATGGAATCATCAGCCTTCACTTGATGCTTTGAGGGCATGCGGCTTATACAAATACTGGGCCATTCTTGGCATGAGGGCTCAGGTGGATTTC
>APFE031005266.1:194384-227018 GCA_000404065.3 Pinus taeda | reverse complement strand
TAAATAAATCTTCATTTACTCCAATATTACATTGTGCCACAACATAATGAGCGGATTCAAGTGCTTTACCTTTGTCTGTATCATCAGTTTTACCTTTCTGTTGGTTTCTTTTCTGCTCAATTTTTTCCCATGGTATCTTTCATGTAGAGGCATCATGTGATCCATTTCTTTTGCAGCGAATGCAGTGAAAATTTGCTTTTTCTCCTTGAGAATGTCTGCCCCCCTGCCTCTGAAATATCTTCCTCTTCCTCTTTGACCACCTCTTCCTCTTGAAGAACCTTGAGTAGGATGCTTTTCTTTATGAGCAAGGCACACAACCTCTTCAGAAGATTCAAGGGTTGTCTTCTTTCCAAAAGCTTTCTCTTTTTCAGCAAACTTTTTTACAAGAGAGTCAAAGGTGATATCTTTGAGATTTCCATTTGCTTGCAATGACTCAAGATAATTGGAGTAAGTAGGATAAAATGCCTTGAGAAAAGTGATAAGAGGATTATACAATTCAACCTTAGTGGATTTGATATCATGCATTATAGACTTTACTTCAGATGCAAGAGCAAGAGGATCATTATTTTGCAGTTCAAGAGTGAAGAGTTTAATCATGAGTTGAATAACTTCAAGTGCAGAATGTGAGTCATAGAGTTCTTTCAACTTTTGTAAGGCTTCAAAGGAAGTTGAAAATGATGAAATATGGTGACTCACCTCTTCATTTACAGATGTTGCGATTAATGCATAAGCTTTTCTATTCTTGTTTTCCTAAATGATGAGCTATTTGTCTGAGGTAGGCTATACTGGTTCATTGTCTCCGTCTCCAACACACACTCCTTTCCACAACTCATTGAAAATGAGGGTATGTTTTGTCATCCGGAACCATTCAAGATAGTTCTCCTTGCTAGTGAGAACTATTCCCACCATGGATATGATTGAATGCATTCTGTAAAAAAATTACTTCTGCTAATAGAAAAATACTTCTGCCAATATACAATAAAATTGTACTTCTGGTGGTTATTTTTTTTTTTTAAATTACAATTCAAAAGGGCATTCTCTCCATATAGGGATTTCTACTGTCTTTGTGTTTAATGAAAATATAAAACATAGATCAGCTATGCATTCTCAAAAGATTTCAAATCTCTTCCTCATCATTTTTTCCGCAACGTTCTTGAATTGTTTTACATGAAAAGGCAACAAAGCTATCTGAATTTGGTCTTCACTAATCTAATCTCAACGTATATACTATAAAACTTCAATAAAATGCCATGTGTTAAACAACGTTAAGAGTACATTCAACAGTGTTCAAAGTACATTCAACGCATGGCTATTAACACATTTTACATGCCAAAAAGTCTTCAACGTATATACCAAAAACTTTCAAAGTATATGCCAACGTTATGTGAAAAAACTTCAACATGTATGCCAAAAAAAATTCAACATATATACCATCATTCACGCAGTAGACACAGGCGCCTTTTCCATGTCAGGCCAATGTTAAAAAAATACCAGGCTAGTATTAATATAATACTAGGCTAGTGTTAAAAGCTTCTTGATACCTCAGTTTCTTGCAATAATTGGTGTGGAGTCTCACTTCAGTGCGAGCGGCTTCATTTACGAGCTATTGAGTAATAATCGTGACTGCATAACTAGAGGAACAACATAATTTGTTTAGAGGGAGAGAATTATGTTCCCATATCATACATTATGGAGTACATTAGTCCAGAGGGGCTACGTCTGGATGGGCACCAACCACTGGAAATGTGACAGTTATATGCACAGCTGGGAGTTGTTGAGAAAGCCGATGGCTCTGCTATTTTGAGATGGGGAACACAAAAGTTATGACAGATGTATATGGACCTCATGAGGTTCAAAACAAGAATGAAATTCAGCTCTTCAAAACACTAAGCACGTTAAATTCTTGAATTTTTTCCATGATTAACATAATAGATCCAAAGAATTCCTCAAACAAACAGTCATGTTCATTGACAATATGAAAAAGGTTTTTTTGGGATATGGAGCAACATCAACGCATAGTAATGAGTAGCATTGTAATGAGCAACAACAATGCATATTGTCAGACCAACGTACAACACACAACAACGACTGTGGAGGGGACAGAGAGCATTAGGCAGTGGACAGAGAGCAGTAGGCAGATGGGAGTTACAACTATTTAGGGAGCTGGCTCTGATACCATGTCAGACCAAGCAGTAACTCCTCAATTAAAAATTGATTCATGCTTATTTCTTCAGGTAGGTCTTCATTATTTACATGAGGGAGAGACTGTTCACTTCATCTCTCGATGACTATTCATATTACTTATTTATCTATTTACATTATATTCACCCAATCATGAAGATTAGGTGTCAACAATATACATGTATCCATATATTTCATTGCTTCCGGCTCACCACTCGACTCTCCATCGTGCTGATTCACGATGGCCAATTTCATCGCAACCATTCATCAGGATCACAATCCAATCATTGATGATTAATCCCTAATTGCTGATAAAACTTGATGCCAATCGCTAATAAATCCCGACGTTGATCGCCATTATATCACAAACGCTGATCGTCGATAATCATTGTCGACGATATCGTAACACTCATAACAGTTGACCCTTGGCACCTATGATCGTTGATATGCAATTAAATTGTGATCATTGATCTCTTCGTGATCCAATGGTCCATGATTAATTGTGCCTATTCATTTCAATTCTCCAAGCCTCGATTGTGATTTAATATCAACCATGGATCCCCCTGATCTAACGGTTGCTGAGCGTTATTACTTAATTCCTGTGTCTGCCTATTTGCTTTGATTTTACACCATTTTCTTCAGTTCTTATGGTTTCCAGGTTTTCGATAATGGTTCTCGTTCCTTACCATTTTGTCCTTCTACTGCGTGATTAAGTTCCACTTGAAATTATCTTTGTAATTTCTCTATCACAATCATCCCATACCAACGCTTGGTTCTCCAAATGGGATCTCACCTGCTTCTCTTCCTCTCTATGCATTCCCTACACTTTTCCCTGCATAAATATACTTATGTAGTTCTATGATGAACTCAATATATTATTCAACACTCAATAATGCATTATACAACTTGGAATTAAATCTATGTGCATATATATAAATCTACACATAATTACAAAATGGGATTCTGTCTCTCAGGCCTGATTTCTCTTTACAGTGGCCTTTGGTTTACAAATCTTCCCGTAGGCTCCAAAACCACACTCTATTATCTAACCTCTCAAAACATCTACCTATCTCTAACCCTTGTCTCTGCCTTTTAGGCTTACATTTATACCCAGGGATTCTAAAACCAATTATGGTTTAGATCCATGAATTCCTTAAAAAAATTCCTAAATCTCCTCATTGTTCCTAAAACTCCTCTCTAGTCCCTAAATCCATGAAATGACTCCTAATCTAGGATTTACAATCAATTCTCAAATCCCTCAATCTCTCAACTATTCTAAATCTCTCATGTTCTCCTATATTCGAGAACATTTACAAATATGCCTCACATTATTTAATTAATTCCCTATTCTAGTTTTTCTCATTAAAATCACTCAAAACATTAATAATTACATTTAGTTCACACTTAGGAAATCAAGTTCCTTGAAAACACAATACCCCTATGTTTACTAAATTACAATGAGTTTTCTTGGCCTGAATGCTCTTGCATCAGACTCCCAAAGTAGAAAGTTTCCATGATCTCCTAATCATGTATCTTCATAAGTTGATTGCAAAACCTCTAGGGTCCCAAACTTTAGCTTTTAACTACCCGAATGCTTTGTTCCTCTACTGTTGTTGTACTTTTGTTGTTTTCTGCTCCATTTTCTTTTCGTTGTCAATCATATTCATACTCTGATTGATCATCCTTCCTACTACTATTAATCTCCTCCATATGGATTGTTTCATCATTAACTACAATATTCCTTCAATCTATGTTTCCAACATATCCTTGAACTGGTCAATATTTTGCCATTCACTGTTATTTCTTTCTCTCCGATTTAGGTTGTTGCTGATGTCCATCAATTCTTCAAACTACTTTTGGTTTCCTTTTTCTTCTTCATTTTCTCTTGTTCCAATTGCTTTACTTGCTTTGTTTGCTTTGTTTACTTTGTTTGTTACCTCTTTATCATCCTTACCCTCTCTCATGACTGAATCATGATTGTTCATCATTTCCTCCAGCAAATTAACATCTCTATTCCATGGATTGAATTCTTCCATGGAGTCTTCTTCCTTCATTTGGCTGCTCATCGATGCCAAGTTTCCTCCAGCATCTGCAACTAAACCTACACTCATAAAACAATTGTTAAAATAAAAATCATAAGGCTTTTGTGCCGTATCTCCCTCTAGCAACACATCAGTATGTTGTTCTTATTTTTCCTCCTTTATCAGCACATCAGTATGCTGATTTGAATTCCCCATAGAATTCACAACACTGTCAGCTAGTCTCTCCTCCATACCATCTGCTTCTGTGATGTCTTTCTGCTCTTGTCCACTGTAGTGAACTCCTTCCTCTCCAATCACATTGTCATACTCTGACTTACCCAGTAAATGCTCCAACAATTCAAGTTCTCAGTGACACTTCATAAGTACTTCATCATTACTTATGCTTCCTACATTTAAATATAAATTATCAATCTAAAATTTACAAGGTTCAACAGTCTCAACTATTGCTTTACATATCAATTCTCCAGACTGAATTTCATCTCCTTCTTTCACAAGAAATTGTTCCTTTTCCTATTGGTCTGTATTTTTCCAATAGTTCAGAAAGTCATCAATAATCCCTTCTTCTTCACCCATAACTTCATCGTGCTCTGGTTCCTAAATCGATACTTGCATTCCCATTTCAGTTTCTCTAAGTTCTTCAAATTTCAATTGAACATCCAGTACATGTTTAAGCTTCATTATCTCTTTTGCTAATTGCATATTCACCTGCTGACTTCTCTTCTCTTGTAACCTTCTCTGTAATTTATACAATTTATGCCACCTCACTGGCTTCCTCTTCAAGACCCAACCTTGTATTTCATTCTCTTCTAGCAACATTACTAACACCTCGAGTTGTCCTATTATCTCAGCCATTTCTTTATCAATCTCTGCTTGACTCATCCATTCCCTATGGATTGTTTGAGCATCCTTTTCCTTCATCTCGTAGATTTCTTTTGAACCTACCATATGACTTTCATAGCCATATTCTCTTCAGTGTGAGCTTCTACACCTGCAACTAATAAACTTCTTCTAAGTTGATCTCTCACCAAGCTCTCCTCTTCCTGGTCTCCAAGTCCTCTTTCTTTAGAACTTGCACTGAGCAATCTTGCTCCCTCTCTCTCTGGTTGCTCCACTCACTACTCTTAAGGACTCCTCTGTCCTTATCTATTCCAAGCCTCGGCTGGAAGAAGGTTCTACTACAATTCTAAGAACTTCCAAAAGTTCTTCCTATAGTCTCAATGTTGTAGTCCTGTGCCAAACTTGCATTCTATTCAACCGCTGCTACTTTCATACCTCTATTTACTTAAGCCAAAGATCATTCCTAATCTTCCAAAAGATTAATTCTCAATTTCCTTTTGAGAATACTCTTATCCCCTTTGTCCAACCTTCAGCTAGATTCTTCAGGTTCACTGCTTCTACATGGCTTCACAAGCAGTCTCCATCCATTCTCCACATTCGAGTGAATTTTCATCCTCCTCAAGAAAGCAGACATCACTACATTTTCTTTATGTTTCTACCTGTGCATTAGTTTAAAAACACACATTCTCCAATCTTCAATTAAATTAAAACAAATATGTCATCTCACCTTCAAGATCTTATGCATGATCTTGTTCCACCATTTTCTACCCTTTGAACGGACTGTCTTCTATTTTTTGCATCTGCAAATTCTACTATATGCAATCTCTATGCGCTTACTGTCTATCAGATTAAAATCTAATCCCCCTTACCTGCATGCACTGCTTTCCACATATCTCTATTCTGAGTTCTTCAAAGAAACTTTCACACATATCTGCTTTCTTCTTCCTGATACTAAATGGTTCATTTATGATCAGCTCTGATTGCAGTTCTGCTCTGATACCAAAATTGACGTAGGGTTTCCCTTGCGCATACCCATAGTATGCATAAAAATGCACAAACACAATTGTCCCAGGAATTTAACTATCATTGGCAATTAAAACTTCAAGCTTTATATGATTAAGGCCCCTTTTAGCCATAGTTCCTTTGTCATCAGAACCAATCACCCTGCGAAATCTCTCTATTAGAACTTTAAACAGTCCTTAAACCTTTATAAACTCATACATATATAGTCTTCCTTCTTATCATTGGTCACGTATGGTTTTAACACTTAAAACCCTTCACAAACCTCCATCGGCACTTAATTCCTTTTGTATTTCAATTACAAAGGAATTGTCGCACAAACATACCTTTTCAACCTCCCGTACACTTCAGCACACTTCCTGAGGCTAAACCTCATCGCAATCGCTATCGTTCCTTCCATAGGTCCTTAACATGCATATGCGTCATCAAACCTCCAACTCTGATCACCTGACTGTCGGAATCGTTAACTCCACGTTTTAGCCTTAAAAGAATTTCTGCCACCCCTTAACATACTACGAAGGGTATATATGTAAAATCTGCTCCGGACCATATACGCGGAACTCAAATATTATATACCTGTATATATATATGTCGTTGGTTTTGGCTCACCGCTGGACTCTCTGCCATGCTGATTCGCAATGGCTGATTTAATCACGACAGTCCATCAAGATCACGAGCTGACAGTCGATGATTAATCGCCTGATTGCCGATAAAACCCAACGCCGATCGTTGATAAATCCCGATGCCAACCACTAATATATTGCAAACGTCAATCACCGATAATCGTTGTCGGTGATATCACAACACTCATAACAGCTAACCCTTGGCACCTATGATTGTCGATATGTGATTAAATTGTGACAGTTGATCTAGCCATGATCCAATGGTCCACGATTAATCGTGCATGTTCATTGCAATTCTCCAAGCCTTGATTGCGATTTAATCTCAACTGTGGATCTTCTAGATCTGACGGTTGTTGAGCGTTATTACTTAATTCCTGTGTCCGCCTATTTACTTTGATTTTACACCATTTTCTTCAGTTCTTATGGTTTCTGGGTTTTCGATAATGGTTCTCGTTCCTTATTGCTTCGTCCTTTTGCCATTCGATTAAGTTCCACTTGAAATTGTCTCTGTGATTTCTCTATCACAGTCATCCCATAACACTTCTTGGTTCTCCAATTGGGATCTCGCCTGCTTCTCTTCCTATCTGTGAATTCACTACACTTTTCCCTACATAAATATACTTATGAAGTTATCTGATGAAATCAATCTATTATTCAACACTCAATCACACATTATACAACTTGGAATTAAATCTATGCTCATATATATAAATCCACACATAATTACAAAATGGGATTTTGTCTCTCAGGCCTGATTTCCCTTTACAGTGGCCTTTGGTTTACAAATCTGCCTGTAGGCTCCAAAACCACACTCCATTATCTAACCTCTCAAAACATCTACCTATCTCTAACCCTTGTCTCTGCTTTTTAGGCTTACATTTATACCCAGGGGTTGTAAAACCAATTCTGGTTTAGATCCATGAATTCCTTAACAAAATTCCTAAATCTCCTCATTGTTCCTAAAACTCCTCTCTAATCCCTAAATCCATGAACTGACTCCTAATTTAGGATTTACAATCAATTCTCAAATTCCTCAATCTCTCAACTATCCTAAATCTCTCATGTTCTCCTATATTCTAGAACATTTACAAATATGCCTCACATTATTTAATTAATTCCCTATTCTAGCTTCTCTCATTAAAATCACTCAAAACATTAATAATTACATTTAATTCACACTTAGGAAACCAAGTTCCTTGAAAACACAATACCCCTATGTCTACTCAATTACAATGAGTTTTCTGGGCTTGAATGCTCCTGCATCACAATGGTACAACATCACATTGTGACAAATATTGTCTTAATACGAAAATCAACCATGGTCAACCATGGTCCAACATCACGTTGTGACAAATATTGTCTCAATTTGAAAATCAACCATGGTCCAAAATCACGTTGTGACAAATATTGTCTCAATATGAAAATCAACCATTGTCAATCATGGTGAACCATGGTCAGTATTCACAATATGAAAATAAATCATGCTCAAGCATGTTCCAACGCCACATTTTGACAAATATTGTGTAAATGTGGAAATCAACCATGAACAACCATGCTTATTTTAGGTTTTATACATTGGGTTTATAATATAAATCCCTTGGGTTTATTAATCTAAGGGTTCATATTCCCAGGGTATAATATTATTCATAGGGTTTATAATATTAATCCAGGGTTATAATTCAATACCTTGGGTTTATAATCATGGTCAACCATGGTCAATCATGGTCATTCATGGTGCAACATCACATTGTCACAAAGATTTTCTCAATATGAAAATCAATCATGGTCAACCATGTCCAATCATGGTCAACCATGGTCCAACATCGCATTGTGACACAAATTGTCTCAATATGAAAATCAATCATGGTTAACCATGGTCAATCATGATCAATATGATGATCAATCATGGTCAATCATGGTTGAGCATGATAAACCATGATCCAATGTCACATTGTGAAAAAATATTGTCTCAATATGAATATTAACCATAGTCAACCATCATCTATCATGGTAAATAATGGTCAAACATTGTCAACTATTCTTATTTTAGGGTTTAAAGTATCTATCTTAGGGTTTATATACCTTGGTTTTATAGTAGTAATCCCTTGGTTTAATATTATTCCCTTGGGTTTATAATGCCTTGGGTTTTTAGTATTAATCCCTTAGCTTTATTAGTAGCTTGTGTTTATACTGTCAATCCCTTGGGTTTATTAATCTAAGGGTTCATATTCCCAGGGTATAATAGTATTCATGGGGTTTATAATATTAATGCTACGGTTATATATAAATCCCTTGGGTTTATAATCATGGTCAATCATGATCTAATGCCACACTATGACAAAGATTGTCTCAATATGTAAATAAACCATGTTCAACCATCACCAACCATGGTGTGACATCACATTGTGACAAAGATTATCTCAATATGAAAATCAACCATGATCTAACGTCACATTGTGATAAAGCTTGTCTCAATATGAAAATCAATCATGGTCAATTATGGTCAAAATGAAAATCAACGATGGTCAATCATGGTCAACCACGGTCTAGCGTCACATTGTGAGAAAGATTGTCTCAATATGAAAATCAACCATGGTTTACCATGGTAAACCATTCTTATTTTAGGGTTTATATATTTATCTTAGGGTTTATATACCTTAGGTTTATAATATTAATCCCTTTGATTTAATATTATTCCCTTAGTTTTATAATGCCTTGGGCTTTTAGTATTGATTCCTTCACTTTATTAGTACCTTGGGTTTATAATATCAATCCCTTGGGTTTATTAATCTAAGGGTTCATATTCTTAGGGTATAATATTATTAATAGGGTTTATAATATTAATCCTAGAGTTATATATAATTCCCTTGGGTTTATAATAATGGTCATCTATGGCCAATAATGGTCCAATGTCACATTATGACAAAGATTATCTCAATATGAAAATAAACCATGCTCAACCATCATCAACCATGGTCAATCATGGTCAACCATGGTGCAATGTCACACTATCACTAAGGTTGTATAAATATGAAAATCAACCATGATCAACCATGGCCAGCCATCTTTAATCATTATCAACCATGGTCAATCATTGTCCAATGTCGCATTGTGACAAAGATTGTCTCAATATGGTAATCAATCATGGTCAACCATGTTCAAACATGGTTAATATGAAAATCAACGATGATCAATCATGGTTAAGCATGGTCAACTATGGTCCAACGTCACATTGTGACAAATATTGTCTCAATATGAAAATCAACCATGGTCAAGCATGGTCACGTATGTTTGTTTTAGGGTTTATAATATTTATCTTATGGTTTATATACCTTGGGTTTACAATATTAATCCCTTGGGTTTAATATGATTCCCTTGCGTTTTTAGTATTAATCCCTTGGGTTTATCCGTGGCTTGGGTTTATAATATCAATCGCTTAGGTTTATTACTATAAGGGTTCATATTCCTAGGGTATAATAATATTGATAGGGTTTATAATATTAATCCTACGGTTTAATATAAATCCCTTGGGTTTATAATATAAACTCCTTGGGTTTATTAATCCCCTTGGGATTATAACATTAATATTTTCTTACATTTATAATATTAATCCCAAAAATTCATAATATTAATCTCTTGAGCTTTTAATATTAATCTCTTGTGTTTATAATAATAACTCATTGAGTTTATAATATTAATCCTTTGTGTTTAATATTGTTTCCCGGGATTTATAATGCCTTAGGTTTATAATATTGATAATCCCTTTGGTTTATAATATTATTGTTAATCTAAGGGTTCATATTCCTAGGGTATAATATTATTGATAGGGTTTATAATATTATTCCTAGGGTTTTATATAAATCCCTTGGGTTTGTAATATTAAGTTTTTGGGTTCTTAATATTAATCCCTTAGGGTTTTAATATTAATCCCTTCGGTTTATTACTCCCTTTGGTTTATAGTAATAATCCCTTGGCTCTATAATATAATAATCCTATGCGTTTAATATTATTTCGTGGGATTTATAATGCCATTGGGGTGTATAATATTAATAATACTCTTTGATTAAATAATATCAATTTATTATAAATTATTGATAATATACAATATATATCACTAAATTATTATAATATTATAATAATTATTATAAATTTCCAATTTATAATTTTCTTATTTTTATTATTAGGATTTATAATATAACGATAATAATGACTTTATAATATAATTATCATTATTGTATTATTATTATATGCTATATGTTTATTAATATTAATAATTAAATCCATAATCTATGATTGATGGCGTAGTTGGATGTATATCAACCACATTTATTAATATAATTATGTTAATACTAATTCATTAAATATGAATATTCACTTATGTTTTAATAGTTAATCTAAGTCATTAACTATCTACTCCACCTTCTTTTATCCCTAAACTAAAATATTATTCTTAAAAAAAAAATCTTATTTTATTTTAAACATTTATCTTATATATAAATATCAAATCAATATTTAACGTAAATATTCATTTAATTTTAAAATTGTATATTCACAGAAAAAGTTCTTTCAAATTTAAAAACTTAAATAGTACTCTTATAAAAACAAAGAATGAAAAATTTTTCTTATTTTATTTTAACCGTTTACCTTACATTATAGATATCAAATCATATTTAACTAATATTTCATTTAATTTTTAAAATTGTATATTCACAAAAAAGGTTCTTTCAATTTCATTTTAAATTTGATAATCAAACTACAAGTGCACATATCACTGTTAAGAATTAAGAGTTTTTTTTGGCTACCAATCTTAGAACTAAATGAATACTATGACATATTTGCTATTTATCTTAATTGATAATGGGAATTTTGCTTAATATTTTCTTCCATAATACAACTAATTCAAATTTTGATTATATTTTTCCAAATACAATTAATTCAAAAAAAACATCTTTAATTATACATTTTAAAAATAATTAATTATATATATAATAAGGACGCCCTGCCATATTAATAATATAAATAATAATATTGTTTGCTAAGCAAGGCGATCTTCTACATTATTTAAAAAAATAAACATAGTGTACAAAGGAAAACAAGGAGGTGAGGTCTACCATTGTCTATGGCCTTGACACACCAAATCGAACGAACAGTCCACCAATAACCATTCGATCCTCCGCCAAAGATCAAGCAGTCGAGAATCATATCAGGCGGCTAACAAGCACACACATTAACCTTCAAATTAGACTCGATGAGCCCAGTAGACCATGTTTAATAAGCATATCGGGTCCGATTTGGGCATTAACTTCCGATCACTTCACTCGCCCGAAATCTACCATTTGCGCGTGATCCCAGTGAGGTCGTGCAACTAGCCTAGTACTTAACCTCTCGCCTAAACAATTTCGGGTCCAGTTCCTCGCTATCTTTCTTGCTATTCTCCACACGAAATGCATGGATTCCTGAAATTTCACCAACCTGCTTCCTTATTAATAGCAACCATGTTCCAATGACTCAAAGTCCCTCTCCTTAATTTTGTTAGAATTATGCTCCATAAGTGTATCTTTGGCCATCTAAACCTATTCTCCGACCTAAATACCATAAATGTATACAGTACCAGAAGCAATTCCTGCCCGAAAACAAATATAAACTTCAGAAGGATAACTAACCTCCTGCTCTCGCTTTTCCACCTACTATTTTCCCTGTAAACCAGAATTTCTTTATCCCCACAATCTTCACCATACTTATGAAGTTAACAAAATCTTGAGAAAAACGAATAAACACACGTATTATATTAAGAATAGCCATAAACCCTAAGAAAGAAACTCATATGCGTCTTTGATGCCTTCCTACATGAGCTAAACGAAATGAACGACTATGATATTGATAGCTAGTGTAAGTATATAAGAGTAAGAAATATTTCATTTTCTTAGCATATGTTTTTTTCCAAAAGTAATTAACATAATTTCATTATCATACGATGGCGTTTATGTTTATATATATATAAAAGATATAGAATAGAAAATATAATCACATTATAAACTCTTTTCATCATTGTTTAAACGTTTTTTAAAAAACATTCAAGGACCATCCAAAATTCGAGACTAACCTATGTTTTTTAAATTCTCTTGATTGCTATTAAAAGTTAGAGACTAACCTATCTTATATATATTTTGAAATAAAATAACATAATTTAGGAAAATAAGATAAATCAAAATTAATAATTATATTTTATTTTAAAAATAAAATAAAATATATATATATATAATTATTTATTTCATAATAATATGGATATAACAATCTTTTGATATGAAATTTGTAAAAATATATAACAATCTTTTGATTATGAAATTGTAAAAAATTATTGATGTGGTGTGTTGAATATTTAGTAAATGTGATTGATCGTAATTTGTCATCTTACTCACTCTCAAGATAATTAAGAGTGGGGTAGCATGGGTTACTCCTCGCCCCATGCACAAAGCATGTGAAGGTTCATAACCCTTGTTATAGCTCGCTGCGTTCTAGAGCATTCATCTATTATTTTTATGTAAAGAGGAAAACTTTTATTCCCTATGAGTGTAATCCCCTTATCGTAGGTGGGATTTTCCTTCTCCTTCTGGTGTTTAGCAGTCCCGAGTAGCTTTGGTGACTAGTCAATGAGAAAAGTGGGAGTTTCCATATTTAAATTGGCATGATGAGGGTTTTCCTAAGAGCATAATTCACTATGGTATCACCTCCTTAGTTCATTGGGTGGTTGTGGGAGGTGGAACCCAGAAGGGAGAATGTGGAGACAACAAGGTAGAATATGGTAATGACACTGACTCTTTGGATGATTGGATGGTATGCGTAGAGAAAAAATCAGCCTCTTAGCCTCTCACTAAATCAATGTTAGATATTTTCCATTATTGTAAACAGATAACATCTTTATCTAGGCTTTTTATATTATTTCCCTCATCTTTTTTATGTTCCTTGTGTGTTGTGGTTTTTGTTAAAAGGTCCTTGAAAGAACCTATTGTTTTTCTATACCCTTTGTGTGTGGAGGCCCTACTTCCTTCAGAGGTGGTCTATTATCAAGAACGTTTTACTCCTCAAATTGGTTATTGGATGTTCCTTCCTGTTTGTTTGTTGGGTGGGCTAGTTTTTTTCATATCTTTTTCCTATTGTGATTCCTTGAGTCCATGTGGAAATTTTGGCTGCTTAGCTAGTTTTCGGTCTATGGCATTCTTAACAGAAGTAGTCTCTCCCAAGTCTCTTATTCTATTGATTTTATTTGAGGAGTCATAGTCTATTTGGAGTCTTTGGAATTGGCACAATTTCTATTCCTAGATCTACATTGGTTTAGTGTTTATTATGGTCCTTACGCCTTGTCAATGAATGTGTGGTCATCACAGGGCTGGTGGTCATAGCCAATAAAGCTAGTTATGTTTCCAATCATAGGCCGAGGAGGCAACAACTACTTACTACTCGATGACCTCTCCAGGTACACGAGAGGACATTCAACAACTTGAGAATCTTGTTTCTCAAGGCCATCAAGCCAATTCAGATTCAGAGCTATTAGAGGAGGTTTCTTATTGGCTTCCCAACTTTGATCACACTAGGGGAAGAAGGAACAAATACATGCATTCTATAACTTTTCACTAGTAGCTAAAGACAATGTTAGGACGAGTTTTAAAGGAGAAACACGAGGATAGGAATTACATCATTTCTTTTCTAAAAATATTCAACATAATCAATGGAAATAACGCGCATGTCTTGGTAGTTAGGAAGCTTGCTTAGCTTATATGGAAAGTCATATTCAATGGGAGTTTAAACCTATAATACCACCTGGCTCGAGCGCAAAGGATCTGGCTCCTATGACATCATGAGGCATCTGCTTCGGTTATCATGTTCTGCCTCTATTATAACAGCCTTCTTTTGGTTTTTTAATGTCTTTGAATAATTGTTGTTCCTTGTTTTTATGAAGATACTTTACATTTCACATATCCACTAACAAGTCTGATTTCTCATATGGTAGAGTGAGATTAGTATAGTTTAGTCTAATTTCTTATATAGCAAAGTGAGATTAGTATAATTTTGTTATAAATAATGTAATTTTTTATTTTAAAAACAATATAACTTTTAAAAAGAAAAAAAAAAAATATTAACAATTATTTTTGGAATTCTCAAAACATTATTTTAAGATAACTTTTTTAATAAATGTTATTAGTAAGAAATTTTAAAATTGTAATAAATATATTTTTCATTATTAAAATAAGCTTAAAAAAACAAAAAATATTAAACTTTCTTTGTCCTTACTTCTAAATATGAGGACATGAGTGCCTTACAAATTTTAAATACTTATATTGCAATATAGTCGCTTTCTAATCAATGAAACTCACATGGAAAGGAATTGCGTGCTCTTGTATTAATAATAATACGCCACATTATGAAATAGAATATTTTAACAATCATTACGGCATCTTAACGAATACTTTCACATTAATATGTGAGACTCAAGTAAGTAAGAAAATATATTTTTTTGTTTTTTATTATTTATTAAAAGGAATGGTAAAATCCAAATTTACAACTTTCCATTACTTTTTATATATATAATTACTTTTTGGCCCTTTAATTTTCATAATTTAGTATAAATTGTATTATTAGATGTACGGAAGAGAATGCAAAGGTAAATCTACCTCGTCTATAATTTATTTTATATTTTATTTTAAATGTTTGTGGGTCTTTTATTCCATCAAACCTCACGTCTAATAGTATTTGGTTTTTCCATCTAAATATATATGTTACGGTTATGCATGATGCGGCAACTTTCATTTAAGAATATTTTGTTATATGGAGGTAATGCTTTTCTTAAATTTTATTATTTTTTATACGATTCGGGATGTTACTTTCAAATGAGATTAGTAAATGAATCTGATAGATTGATTATAAATATGTCCTATTATTTATAAATATGTTTTAAATATAAATTTTTAAATTAAAATATATAATGTATTTTTAACTTAAAAATTATTTAATATAAATTGAAATTATATTTAAAAATATATATTTAATTTATATTTATTTTAATTCACTTCTAAAAAAGTTAAAGAAAAAAACTTTACATATAAATATAATATGAATGAATTTTAATATATTTTTTTGTTAATCTTAAAATTTAAATTTTCCTAGTATAGCATAAATGTTATTTAAGTAAAATATTTAACATGTTTTTAAATATACAACATTTTACTTTGATTAAGATATGTTAATTGAAAAAATAATATTAATTTACATTTTATTCATAACTATATTATGTTTTTTAATATTTAGTATGTATGATTTTGCAATGTTTAATGTGAACACTTCACTCGTCATTGTGAGAAAATGAATAATGAATTGACATTTCAACTATCATAAAAAAAAATAGCTAGAAAAACAATAGCCGGTGTCAATTATGTCTTCTTTCTCCAACTATTCTGATTTCTTCATTCGCAAACTATTCTCATTTCTTCAGTGATTTTCTCACTTCACCAACTAGCATGTTTCTTTAATTTTTTTTTCAACATTTTGGATAAACACTTCACTCAAATCATATTTATTTCTCAAATTGTTCTCCAAAGCTTTTGGTGAACACTGCACCAATCACATTACTTTCTATTTATTAAATTATTATTTTCTCTTCTAAGTAAACATTTTAAGCGGTTATCGAAAAAAAATAATGAACACTTTACTCAACAAATTATTTTACAATATTAAAATTTTCAATTATTTTCTAATGTTTTGAGTGAATAGTTCACTCATCATTAGGGGACAACAGCTACAGAAATCATTGATAATTGACATTTCACCTACATCATATTTCTCTAGTTGTTCTTACTTATAATGAGTGAAACTTTATTTTTCTTTTACTTCTCCAATAATTTTAATTGTGATGATGAATAAAATATTTATTTAAAATATTGAAAAAGTCCCACAATTTTATTTAAATAAATATTTGACCAAATATAAATTATATATAAATAAAATTAGGAAGGCTATTTGAGTATCCTAGATTATAAAACATTTAAAATCCACTTAATTAGATGATTTACATAATAAGTAATGAAATATTAAATAGTCAAAATTTTATTTACTTTTAATATAATATAATAAAAACAATTTAAAAATCCATTTTTAATTTTTGGGTGTGATAAGTGATTGTAAATGGAAGATTAAACAAGTCAAATTCTCTTAGTTTTGTAATAATTTTACTTTTAATAATACAAACATTATTTGTTTTAAAATATTATAAAATATTATAAAGCTTATTTGAAATTAGTATCCCAAAAAAATATAAATTTTTCTACATATTAAATATAGATAAATATAAATTAACGAAACTGCTCGAGTGTCCTAAGATTTTCGAACATTTGAAAATCCAATTAATAAGCTGATTAGTAAGTGACAGATGGGATAAGTCAAACAAATTATGGAACAGATCCCTTTGGTCAAAATAAAACACAACATATCATCACCATTAAAAAGCAATGTCCCATTTTGTAGGGTAAACCCAAGTGGAGGTATGTCAAAAAATTTTGATTGGCGCCCATTACATGGGCAATAACAATTAAAATATAAAATGATAAAGTATGGCAAACAAATTTGTTTAATATTTCAAAATAAATCAAAGGAACATTTCCCTTCCTCTTTTGATATAATAATGATAATTAAGGTTCTGATTATAATGAGATAAATAAATATTAACTAAGGGTGATTAAACTAAACCTATATTTACAAATAATTGATTAAAAGATGAGACAAGACGACATGTGATCTCGAGGGAGATTGCGGAATTGATTTGTAACAGTAAACAGTAAGAGGAATGATGATAGATTTTCTAGGACACATGAAATGGGTGATGTAACATTAAGGAGCCGATTGATGGTGGAGTTGATGACATTTCTGTTCGCGCATGAATTCAACGGGAATCTGGTTGTGCAAATTTCTAGATTTGGCCATGGAAAATCACAATTCTGCAACCTTAGATGCTGTGAATTGATTGAATATTGCAATTTCTGCAAAATAATGATACCAAGGATTCGAAATTGTTAAAAATTGGAGGTGAAAAAGGTGGAGAAAAAAATGAAATAGTCTATTCCGACGTAACAACTGGCGAGGCAGCCGGTGCGTGGGGACAGTTGAATCCCACAAGCCCGTGTTCCTCGCCTTTTTAACGCGCCTATTGCTTTCTGGTGGCCCACTCCAGGGTTAAAATAAAAGAAAATAGGACCTGCATCCTCCTCCCCCTGCCCATGGCCAAGCCCGTCACATCCAAAGCGAAAATTTCACCCACGAGATATAGATTGAGGGACGTGGGAATATTGGACTCTTATTTCTTAATCTTCCAATTGCAGACTTGCACTGGCGCTGATCACGAGCTAGGTTCTGCAATGGCTACTGCTCGTGATTTCTTCCCAGATTCTGGATCCCATCATAGCAGCAGCCATGGATCCCAATCACAGTCTTGGCTGCTGGTTGTGACTGAGTAGCTAGTTTAATGGCCTCACAGTTTGTGTTGTGCCACAATTCCCATACTCAGAGCTCTGAGTGCTGCTTTTTTTCTGTCTGACCTCTTTTAGGGTTTCGATCAAAAATCGACTGCAAATTAACAGTTGGGGACTACATAATCTTGAAATGCAAACCAGTAGGGCAGAAAATCGGTCATGGAATTCGGATCAGCCGAAACCTATAAATTTAATGGCGCCCTCACAATTAGTACAGGGACCGCCTGCCTCTGCCTTGGCTCGAAATTCTGCAGGTTTTTTCGATTCACTGGGATTGCCCGGGCAAGACCAGTTTCTTGATCCTTGTTCAATGTGGAGGCTGGGGTGTAATAGTGACCATACAGCCCTTCATGAGCAACTGCATGGGGTAATGGAGAAGAGTGGTCAGTTCGCCCATGGCTGCTATTTTGTCAAGGCAGAGGAGGAATTGGACTTTTTCCCGGCCAGAATGGGACTTAACCTAGCTGGGGCCGGAACAGCTACTGCATATTCCAGCGGTGGTTCCCAAGAAAGTGGCCATGGCAATAGATTTTGCAGGACGGGAATCTCCTCGTGTGCAGGCTCGCAGATACCCCAGTGCCAGGCCGAGGGTTGTAAGGCAAACTTGAGCAGTGCCAAACACTACCATCGCCGGCATAAGGTTTGTGAATTGCACTCGAAGGCTTCTACTGTTATTGTGGGTGGTTTCATTCAGCGGTTCTGCCAACAATGTAGCAGGTGATTTGTTTAAATTATACATCTATTTTCATTTTTACTCCATGCTTACCAAATCCTCATGACATTTCCTTCTATCTTTGCGTTTTCGAATTAAACAACAATGCACAGTAGTTTCGAATTAAACAACTGTGCACGCTTCTGGTTGTTTGGATAAGTAAACACACATAATAATAGGAGTGGTGATGTTTAAATATACAGTTAATTCTATGAGCAAACACCTAAAGAAGCGGCGGTGTCAAAAGAATTCGTAGCTTTAAAGAAAACTGCGCAATAACTTACTTAAACTACCTATGCACTTAAAACCCTAACACTTAAAAACATCAACTATGCATGCTCTAAGAAATAGTTGATTCTATCAACAAAAATCCAAAAGCTTCAACTATCTAAGGAATGGTTGATTTTGTCCGCAGACACCCAGAAAAATAGTGATGTCTAAAGAATTCCTAGCTCAAAACCTAAACTACCCGAGGCCTAAAATCTTCACCTATGTTCCAAGAATGTTTTCATACGCTTTCTCTGCAGTGTCCTCTCTCTCCATTAGGGTTCAATAGACGTTCACTACACACAATGAGTAGAGTAATTTGTAATTACCTATATCTATAATATTTTCTTCAATAGTACACATTTTCAATGTCAATTTCGCTGCCCTGATCCTCTCAGCAGCTTACTCTTTCTGAGCCTGATCTATGTTCATGATTATTCAAATAAATTTTTACCTAGTAGGTGTTGGATTTTCACACTTATCTGGTTGAGCATCCATCAAATAAACTGAAGGCTATTTTGGGATCTACCCCTAGGACCCTTTAAAAAAATAATGATAATGATATGTAAGTTTACTTTTGTAGTGCAATAAAAAACCTAATTGTGCTATCTATAAGACTTTCACTAAAAAAAAGTTATGAAAATTTAGATTTGATGTTTTTATCTCAAACAGTTCTCTCCATTTCCTCATATATTCATTTGTTATAATTTGTTACAACATCATTATAATCCTGATTTATTTTTATTTTTTAAATCTCCAGAACTTTCCTGTTGAATTTAGTGGTTTTGTTTTACTTGTTTATGCTGAAACAATGCATTCTCACATGAAACTCATCCTTCCTCTCTCCTTTATCTTGTTTACAATGTGAACATATACTCTTTCCTTCATTCATGGTTTTAAATCTCTCTGTTGCACTATTCAGAGATGCCCTAAATGGCTAGGGAATGAAGCCTTATACCTAAATTGCTAAACCAACTTCAAATAAAATAGTTACTGCTAGGGGATTAAAACTTAAGCTACAGCAAACTTCAAGTGAATAGTTTTGTATAAATTTTCATTTTTTTCCATTCTGTCGTGATAAAGCTCAACTGTGATGATGTTTCATAGATTTCATGCAAGATCTGAATTCGACGAGGGAAAACGAAGCTGCAGAAAGCGCCTTGCTGACCACAACAGACGAAGGAGAAAACCTCAGCCAAGTACATATGTTACATCACAATCTCAGGCCGGGACAACAGGTTTAGAAAATGATAACCAGAGAACTAAAGGATCATCAGGTCACATTACAACTGGTTAGTATTTCATATATTTTACTTAAATTTTGACTATAACTAGTATATATCTATTTTAAATACTGATGTGTTCCGGGATCTAATTTTTTTATACATAATTTTTTTTTATGTGGCTATATTATTTAAATTTTATATATTATTTAATTTTTAATTTTTAGATTTTTTTTAAATTTTATTTTAGCATATATGAGTAAAATTTCAATTTTGATGAAAGACTGACACCATTACACATTATACTGATTTGTAGAGTAAGTCTCTCTACTTAATAATTTAATAATTTCAATGTGATAAATTCAGAAAATGAATTTAAAAAATCAACCAGTCATAATACTAATAGTTAGTAATTCCATACTTTACTCAAATCTTAAATATAATAATTTCAATGTAAATCAGCGGATCTTAATACTAATGGTTAGTAATTCTATATAACTTTACTCAAATCTTGAATATGATAATTTCAATGTGATAGATTTTATAAATGAATTTCAACTCTCTTCTTAAAAAGCTTAAGCTTAAATCCTTACCTCCCAACCAAAAAAACCTCAAACCATTTATAAATATAAATATTATGTACTACAAATCTCATCTGGAGATCTTTTTCCCAAATCAGATTGAGGATTGTACATGGTCATACATTTAGTTCATAGTTGTCGTTTAAAGTAAATAATACATATAAAATCAAACAGAAAATAGTAGATTCTTTTAGTTTAGTTTTATTAGGGTTACAATGATGGAAGACCTTTCTTTAATATGAAGGTGCACTTTGCTTCAATTTATTTAAAATAGTTAAGAGTGAAATTCATATGTGCTACCCAAAACTGTAAAGCATCTCTCTTCTTTCAATGCAAAAAGAATTGTCAGTGCTAAACATTTTTGGGACACACTGATTGTTTTGTCATGCAGCTGTTCAGAATACACCGAACATTAGCAGAAGCACTAGTAGTACTAGTCCGTCCTTGATTACATCAGTACCGATGATGATGTTCCCAAATAACTATAAAGGACATATTCCTGTCCTCAAAGGAACTTCCACTGACAAGAATAGTTGTGTAGAATTTCTGTATGCAAGCATTGCGCAAACGGGTGCAGACTCATCACAAGAGGGGCGCATAATCTCTGATAACCAAATCGAATCGAGCGAATACAAGCTAGTTCAGCCTTGCAGCAGCCAGCTGAGACCTGGATTTCTAGCTTCAGAAATTGCAGGACGTTTCTCAAGGCCGGCCCCAGTGGACATCCAGTACTCTCAGTCTCTCATCTCTATGAAGAACAACAATCCCAACCCACGTGTTACCGAGCCCAGTAAAAGTTTATTGAATCTGCAAATATTTTCCACTAGTTCCAACGATGTTCCAGCAACTCTGTCCTCCATGAAGAACGGCGCCTCAAACTGGATTTTAAATGGAAGTTCGGCTGAAAGTGTTCGAACTTACGATAAAATTCATGAAACAGCAGAGTCTCCAAGATCAGCCTATGATCCAGCACCAAGAAATGATGCAGTAATAAAATGGGATGAAGTGTAAGGCCATGCATGCATAACTTCACTTTATTATCAGGAGACACCATTGCGTTCAAAGGGGATTCAAATGCAGCTATCTTTTTCAGATGTTGTTCACCCTGAGATGATGCGGAGTATGTTGGAAGAACTGAATGGTGGGTTCAGGTGAGATGTTTTACATGCCTTTTTACATTAATGAGATTATGCCAGGATTAATGTGCATGCAACGTATAAAGTATTCCAAGAATTACGATCTTAGTACTTTCATTAATCTAGTTAAGGGTATTAATGAGACCTTGGGTTAGGGTTAATCACAATTATTTCAAGTTAATTGTGTTGACTGAGTAACACCATGATTGTTTCCATCAATTTAGTTTGGTTCAATTAAGGCAATTGATCATCTATATTGTTTATGAATTATATTAAATGAGTTTATGAATTATATTAATTGAGTGTATTGTTTATGATAAAAAATGGATGTGCTAGCTGACAAAGGATATTATTAAATTTTAATTAAACATTTCCAAAGACAAGATAGTAATTTCTATGAGATATCGTTGTCGTCATTGAAGGGAAAATTCTCTATATTTCTTTTTGGACCCTATGTTTCATAATCGCACGTATAGGAAAAACAAGTATGAGAAGAGTTTCAAATTTTGTAATGAATCAATTATATAATATAACTTTGTCATCTTTAAATGTGTTGAATAGATGGTTTGTAATTTATGTACTATTTCTTTTTTATTGAGTTTAGGATTTTTTGGGGGTTAATTTAGTTTAGCATTTTCATATCATTCAGCTGCTAAATCTTATAATATATTATATATTTTTAAGTTTCCATTAATATATATAATTTTAATAAAATAAAAAATCATTATATATATATAAATTTATATTTAATTGAAATATTAAAGTGACAATGTAATCTTAAAATTAGAACAAAAATACTTGTTTTTTCATAATTGAAGGTATATAGAGAGAGGGGATAAGATTAAATGAGATTCCAAAATATGAGGTGGATGGTCAAGATTTAACACCATTTTTTTTTCATTATCATAAAATATGTAGCAATGAGATCAAACTCTTAATGTAATCTTGATTATCATTTCCAATATTATTCAATTTTTTCTTTATATTTTAAATATTTCTAATTGCAATAAAGTGCCCAAGAAGTTTCCAAATTACATATGAAGTTAACCCCAATATGAAATATTTAATAAATGTGGATTCCTTGTTTTGTAGTTCCAAAGAATAAGCTCCCAAACCTCTCATTTGAAGCCCAAAGAACACTTCTACTAATATTCTCAGGTTGTAGTGTATGCAACAATGGAACTTGTGCTTTCTTATCCTCCATTTCTTCCATATTCTTCAACTAGAACTTCTCATAATGACTATGATCATATGTCTTTGACGGCCAATAAGTAGCTCATAACATCTTCATAATAATATTTTATGATTATAGTAAAGATGTATTTCTCACTATATCTCCATTGGAAATGATTATTACACTACAATCTTATGCATCCTTATCGTCTCACAATTTTTCTTTGCCAAATTACAGTGATATTTTTCCATTTGACCAAAGCAATATGACTAGTTAATCTTTTCCATTTGATCTGAGTAATATGACCATATTTTCACTGAAAGCTTAAAAAAAAAAAAAAAATTATGATGATGAGTTCTAATCACAAGTTTCATTTTCCATTCTTCTCCATTCAGCTATACATCACAAATACCATAGAATATTTATTAAATTTTAATTTAATAATTTGATAAATAAATTCTGTTTTCAGTATATTTTCTATCTTAATTTTTACAAATTTTATAGATATATATTTTAATTTGTTTATTATTAACTCTTTGGTGATCCCTATCAATTTTCACCATCCACTATTAATGTGGGTGTGCTAGTGATAATAAAGAGGATGTAATGACATGAGAAGTGGCACATATCTATTTATCTCACAATAGGTCATTGTTCTATGTTTTGGATTTTTTCCTTTAAATTTGACCATACAATTCCTTCCAAGATTATAATTTTCCATTGTTTAAATTGTGTTTTCAAATCGAGGAAAGGATCCAAGGCCTTGAAAAATCCCTAGTGCACCTAGATTGTATTCTTGGTGCACCTGGATTGTTTATATTACACGGTTCAAACATGCAATTCTAACAAATTCCTATCAGATTTCACTTAAAAGTGATAGGAAAATATGCCCAAAGAAGAGCCAAAATGTAGAATCTAGTTAATCTACTCATGGCCCATTGTGGGAGTCAAGAAATAGAAAGAAAATAAAGTATTCATAGGAAATATGTGCTAACTTCTTAGCAATTACTCGTTGATTAATTCACTATGTATCCATGCATTTAAATTTGAGATAGATATTAGATCCATCATCATATTTATTTAGAATATATAAAATTTATTTGGTTATAAGTTGGTATTGGGAAATAAATGTTGAGATATTATTTCTCTACTTCTATTAAATATTTTTGTCGTTTTTACTATTTTTTGTGTAATCTAGGTAGGTACGCTATATTATATCATAGGGAAAAAATGATTAACATGAGAGAGTCCCACTATGTACTAGTGTGCCATAGGGGAAATGAGACCGGAAACATAGCAATATGTTTTTAACCATTTAAATAGTATGAAACTAATAAAAAATCCTATAAGATATTGCCTACTTCACATATGATGACCTATTTTGCAAACTAGAGGGTCCTTTCTTTCATCCTTCATCCTCAAAAAATTAAGAAGCAACATGAAAACACTTGCCATAATGGAATCTATTCAGTGGAGGAATCCACCAAGATTGTGACAGGTAGGTCGGTGTCTTGTTATGAGTCTATGAACTCCATATTTTCTAGTTTCCTTTCCATATTTGTCATCTTGCTATCAAGCTTATGGTTTTGTTTATGTGTCATGTCCATACATGGAAGAATTTATTGTTTTTCTTCTAATCTATGCACTAACAACTTTCCTGTTATGTTATTTAGGTGTTGGTAAATGTTTATTATGTGGAGATATTTAGTGTTCCTTGCCCTTTTAGTTCCTATATCTAAACCCAAATTCTGACCTACTCCACTACTTCTTCATTTGGTATAAATACACATTATATCCTAGTCTCCATCATAGCATTCTCAATTTCCCATTGAATTGTTGGAGGGGTATTTTTGAAATAAACACTTGTTGAATTCTCTATAGTTACCTAGAATCAATAGGTGGATGGTCTCACATTAATGCAGTTACCTTTTACGTTATGAGCTCACCTACCATGAGGCATGATTTACCTTTCATAACGAACATAGAACTAAGAAAGAGATAGGGGAACAAAGCCAACATCCCAACTTAGGGGAGGATGAAAGATAGGATTCTAAGGAATGGATTTCATTTTGAACTCCACACTTAATCCCAAAATTGATTTATAAATCTTCCCACCACTAGGGCTTGACCAACCTAGTCTCCCTAGCAAGAATAAAATAAGTGAATGGAGAAAAAGAGAATGAGAAACTAGGAATCAAACTAAACACTAAGTTAAACAACATGAACCTAATGCCAATTATGGACTAAGACAAATAAGTCCACTATAAAGCACCACGTCTATAGTAAGAAAGAGAATAGTAAGGAGTGAATGTTCTTCGCTCAAATTCTTAAACAATATTTTGGTAACTTGATCACTAAGGTCTCCTACTTGAAGATTATGATTACAAAAATAAATGAAAGGTAAGGAGGAAGAGGTTAAGAAAATTAAGAGTCTACAATCTTATTGAGAAATTATTGAAACCAACCTAGAGTTATAGGGGACTATAACCAATCTAAAAAAACAAAGAGGATAGAGATGAAAGAAAAAAACATCCAAAATATAAAATAGAAAGAGTAATAACCCATGAAAAGGAAAACTGTTAGGAATGAAACTAGAGTAGTAGAGGAAGTTAACAAAGAGACCCAAATATGACCTAGTAGAAGGGTTCTCTAAACAGAAAGGAAACCATGACTAGGATTTGATAGGAATGAAAAGGAAACAACAAATAAAGTGAAAGAGACGTGAAATTTAAAAGAGAACTTGACGAAGGGAATGACAAGGAAAGGATAAACAAAGTGAAAGAGAGGTGAAGTTTAAAAGAAAACTTGACCAAATAATATCATTGAAGTGGAGATAATGTGTAGTATAATTATATGAGAAGGAAAACAATTGTGAGTTCCCACTACCCTGCAAACCAAGTTTCAATATGATGTATCCTATTTCCCTCATGATTGTTCTACCTGTTAAGCTCCCTCATACCTACAATCATCTCTAGAATCAAGGCATTGTTACCTTATATTCCATTTGAATTGATAATCCTTCTTAATTGTTCCCGCTCTAGTGGTGGAACATGCCTATACATCTAGCTCAATACCTTACTGGATGGAGGGTGTTGTCAGCCCCCATAAGTCTCCTGTAAGTCTCATGTCTAATAGACCATATCCTCCATATATTACCCTTAATGTTCACCCATGGTGGAGATTGCTTTAACTATTAAGTATAATAATATTATTAGATTTTTTTTATTAAAAAAAAAAATATTTTTGATTTATAGATTTAAACATCCTTATTATTGAAGTATTACTTTGTTATAATTCTAACTTTGTTATAACAAGTAAACCACAAAAAAAACTAACTATCTAGCTTTAGCTTACTCAATGAGTAAAATAACAAAGATATTGATTTCATAATTTTTCTTTATAATAAAATCTTATATATATTACAAGTTTTGAATGAAATATTCTAATGAAATGACTCCATATTTTCCATATCATCCTATTTCTTGAATGGAATTTAAGTAAGAATGTCTAGGTCGAACCTATCGTCTAAAAATAATTTAGTGAATTTTCTTCCCAATTTAACGATATTCGAATTAAAAAATCAATGTTTAAGTAATAAATTATCTTTTAAAATTCGAATTAAAAAATCAATGTTTAAGTAATAAATTATCTTTTAAAATAATTCTGATAACTAATTTAGTTAAAACATATTTAGTATTTAAATAATTTGAATATTAAATCTCAAGGCAATTGGATTTGATGCTTTCGATCACATTAATTAGTGATTAATAAAATTTTCAAAAAAATATATAAAAATATATCGTTAATATTAAGATATAGAATTTCAATATTCTTGTAACAAGTGTAAATTATAATATTAAATTTTTGAAATTCGAAATAAAGTGAAAAATTTATAATAATTTTAGATATTTGAATTTTTATAGGTAAACATACTAAAGTTTATTTTCTTACCTATCATTAAAGTTTTTTTCACAAATTTTTAAAATGAATCACGATTGGGTTAGGGATAAATATAGCTTATTTGTTTTTACATTAATTAACACGATTATCCTATTATGATAATTGGAGTGAAGTTAATTATTATTATATTCCTTTTGAATTTGATCAAGGGAAGAATTTTCGAGAAATGCTTAATCATTCGGATTTTTTATATTAACATATTTTTATCATGTAAATTGTTAATTTTTTGTTAAAAATATATATAGTTATAAAGGTAATATAATAATATAGTTTTGGTTCTAAAATTTATTGAAGTTTTCAAAATAATTTACCGTAAAACTATTTTAATTTTGTCTAGTATTAGATAAAGTAAATGCAAAAATAAATCAAAGCATTAATTAAAAATACCTCATACTAGCACTATTGTAATATGTCGTGTAATAACATTGCTTTGAAGTACGAAAACTAGTATTATTGGTGGGTATATTTTTTGGTTTTATGGATTTTATTTTCAATATTTTTTTATTTTATAAAGTTGACTATTTTTTAAAATTTTAATGTTGAAAATTAGATTTTAATTTCTTATAAAAACTTTTTGTTATAATAAGAAAAGACATTACTAATACTAAGGTGAAATATTAAGATATATTTTTTTATTAAGTATTATAAGTAAGTAAGAGAATCGTTGGTCTTGGCATGCTAAGTGAAAGCATGCTATGTTTTATTTTTTATTTTCTGTGTAAAGACTATTCTATTAAAAAAGAGAAAAAATATGTATAAAGAGGCCAAGACCTCAGAGGGGGTTGAAGCCTGCCCTCAACCAGAAATTTTAATACACACAAACCCCTTTGACAACCCTTCCAGGAATGAAAGACCTTGAAGTATATTTTATGAGTCCCTTACAGACAAAAGTGTAAACTAGAGTTGTGTTTAACACTACAGTACTATCGCCGACAATGGCTTTGCTGATAAACAATCTGCCTTGAAAGCCATATACAAAATTAGACCAAAACAAAGGCTTACTGAGCCATGACCTGTTACAGTTCATAGGACTATAATGGCGTGCATCGATACAAAAACAAGAGCTGAAGCAAAACAGAGTTGGCATTATCCAGAGACGCATAACACAAAAGAAACAGACCAGAAGAGAAATTGCCATTAGGCATTGAACCAAATTCATTAAAGATGTTTCGAAGAGTCGAGAGCATCCTTTTCCACCTGGCTAGGAGAGCCAATCCACGTTACGACCGCGTTGTCTGCATCTCCCGTGTCGCCGCCACCTGGAGGATTCTCCAAATTCTCAATGCCACCGGGAGGATACTCCGGCTCACCTGCAAGCACATTGCGCTGTGTAGAGTCCACCGGAGGCTGAGGAGCTTCAAGCACCTTACCTTCTTCTTGCATGTTGTCATCATTGAACACGACACCAGCTACCTCTCCTTGAAGAACGCTATCATCCTGGGACTGAGACGTAGTGGTGTGGGTCGACCTACTAGGCTTATCCTCCTCCTCAGCAAGGATTACTGTAATACTCGCTGACAAAACGAGCTTGTTGAGCCGACTATGGAATTTGAAGCAGGTTGATTGGAAGGAGTTGTGCGGGAGGGGCTTGGCATGACCAGATGGCGGAGAGGACGGGGAGGCAGAGGCCAGAGGGACAATGTTCTGGGGAGCAGACTGAGAAGCGCGGCCTCGATTGCCAGTGGTGCCTCCATGGTGAGAGACTCCACGACGACGAACCATTTCCAAATTAACTGAGAGACCAGGGAAGGGAATTCGGCAGGACCAAATGGGAAAGGGCCGAGCGCAGGCGGACCAGGCCAAAATCAGAAACCAGATGAGCTTCCAAGCAGCCAGAACAAAGCAGGGGTGCGAGAAGAAAAGCGGACAGAAATAGGAGTTGAGGAGGGCAATTGCATGAACCAAAAACCAAGCCATGGATAAAACACCTTGCGCGGCCTCTCGAGCTGAGCGCGCATTAAATACCAAATGCGTGAACATAATTCTGTACTCTGGAGAATTCATATCAAATGTGGTGGGTTTGTGGGATCCGCGCCCGCGAGCCAAGTGCAGGGACAACTGCCGACGGGGAGTTACTCGTCCATAAATGGGCTGCAGTGACACCCACATCCGGGTGAAAGCATGCTATGTTTTATTAGTTAAATTTGTTTTTAATTTTATTTTTTTTTAATAAGAATTTGTAAAGTAATAGTTTTGAGATAAGGAATCAGTATTAATATTTAAGTTATGGTTAAGGGTTTAGTATTAATGACTCTATATTGTAATTTAATAAAAGATGCTTAAAGAATAAATTTGAGGGTTGAAAACTAATAGGTTAGGGTTAAATGGTTGAGGGATAAAGCTTATATATGTACTTAGGTTAATGTTAGATTTTAATTTCTGGGTTGATTTTTTGGGTTTGGATGATATTCAAAGGTTGGTTCTAGTTTTTAATGTTAATCAAGGTTTAGAAGATAGGGCCTAGATTTAGAGTTATTTTTTTAAAGTTTAGGGTCATTCAATTTTTTCCTTCAATTAATCAATGTATCTCAACTAGTTTAAATCATTATAAAGCTTGAATTTTATTTTTTCAATATCCATAATCATAATTTATTCATTTCCTTGTTTTTTCAAACTATGTGATTCCATTATTCATTAGATATCATTTTCTTCATCTTGTTAATGAAATTTGTTTCATTTCTCAACCTTCATGATCCTCAATGGTTACATTTTTTTTTCCTACTAAAAATATGTTTTAATAATACTACTTCACTGAAACAATATTGTTTCCTTTTGAATTCTACCATATTTCCAATATAATATAATAAACCTTAAATACTTTATAAATTCAAATATTATATTTATAATTCATGTTTAATCATTTTAACCAATAATTCTATGTCATCGTATAATTTAATATTTTTCTAACCCCAAAAAAATACCAATATACTTAAATTAAAATAAATAAATAAATAAAAAATAATCCACATAAATACCTTCATTCATATTACATCTGGCATATAAATTCTATATTCCAACTTTCTATTTATCCAACATTTTATATTTTCATTTGAAACACCTCAAAAAATACCATACACTTAAATAAAATAAATAAAATAAAATAAATAAATAATTAACATAATATACCTTCATCATATACATTCATCGCATATAATTCTATATTATCCAACTTAATTTTAATATTTTCTGTCAAAATTGATTAGTTACGTTTGGTCCATGTCAAGCAAACCTCGTCCTTGCGAAAATTAATTATTAATAAATACCATACACTTAAATAAAATAAATAAAAATAAATAAATAATTCACACAATATACCTTCATCACATACATTCATCGCATATAATTCTATATTATCCAACTTAATTACATATTCATTATTCACATTTTTAAATTTCATTCCAAACCAATCATATTATCACATAAATCGAAAGTTGGCTACTAGTCAACTATGCACATTGGGGTATTATCCTTTTTGGACTTAGAATTTCAAACTAAGCAGTAGGATATAAAGGTTAAGGAATGAAAGATAAGGTTGAGGATTAGTTAACGATTTTTAGATTTATATATATATATATATATATATAACATTTAATTGAACGTTTCATTGTATTTTAATTTGTGTCTACTTAGGAACTCATTCATAGTATTTTAAGTATTTTAGTTTTGATATGTTGTTAGAGGGTTATATATGTATTTTTAAAATAGAATAATATATTGAGTTACAAATTATTGTTATTTCCAAATTTATAACCATTTTCAATTGAGCTTTTACTTTTAATACAACTTTTTTTAAACACGCTCATTACATAACTTTTAAAAATGTGACTACTATTTATCCCACATTTTGTCACGAAAACGTTATAAAAATATAAAATTTTAAGTTATTGAAATTTTAATTTATTTAAAAATAATTATTTTTATAAAACTTATTGGTTATCAATAAAATTATAATTAATTAAAATAGTAAAAATAATAAATTATATAATAATAAATATTGAGATTTTTTTTTGTTAAAGAGGTAGTTTAATTGGTTGAGTTTTTGTTGTTAAGTATTTTTCAATTTTGAGGTTAAGCTGAAATCTTCTAGATATTTTTGGGGTTAGGCTCTACACTCTTGGTGTTAAGTATTTTTTAATTTTGAGGTCAAGGTGAAACTTTCTCGATACCTTTAGGGTTAGGCTCTACAGTCTTAGGGTTAGGTTAAACTAGATTATTACCCAAAGATATAAAAAAAGATATACAATAAAAAAGTAGTTATATAATTATTAAATATTGTTATTTAAATAGACTTATTAAATTAATCTATTATTAAATTTATGTATAATTAAACAATTATTTAATATTAATATAATGCAAAACAAAATATATTCTTTAATTAAACTTTATTTAAATGTAAATGAGATGGATTGAAAGTGCATGCATGTATCTTAAAGTGAGTTTTATATTAAATACATGAAGGATCTTTGAAATTAAATTGATATTAACTTTAAAAAATTATTATTATTCAATATCCAAAAAGTCATATATATATAGAGAGAGAGAGAGAAAGTAGGTTTATATTTTCAAATATGAGATGAACACGTCAAAATAAGATATAACATATATGATGGATAAATATTTTTAATGGGGTGTGCATTTAAGAAACACGCAAGTGAGAAGGATGGATAGGAGATTTGGTAGAAGCCCTAATTATCTCGAATGATGGCTTGGGCGTGCGCTGAAGCTAAGAGGGTAGGGCGCACCAAGTGGCAGAGGAAAATAGGAACTCTCATGAAAGAGGCAATTGTCTATTCAAACCATCGATGGAAGGAAGTTATATGTTTGTTCTTTTTTATTATGGGAGTGGGGTGCGGAGGGTGTTGGGAAACTGCATGTGCGTAGGCAAGCTCCTTGTGCATGCATGCTCGAGCCAATGGAATTAAGGGTGAATGCTGCAATGGTGATGGGAGTGGGGTTATGTCGACCAATTTTTGGGTTTGTGTGAGGGTAGTTTGGGGCCTGGGAAATATCAACGACTCTAGTGATCTTGTGGTTATTGTCCCTCATCCCTTCCATCAAACCTTTCTGCTTGATCATGAAGGTCATCGAGATGATTTTTTGTTTAGCAGGGTAGTGCTTATCTCTGTTGTTTGGGTTTATTTACGAGGTGGTGCTCATCATTGTTCTGTTGGTTCCTTTTGCTAGTTTATAGTGGTAATTTGTTGAAAAATGTGCAACAAGAAATGCTAAATTTAGAATGTGCTAAAAATAGACCTGCTAAAAATAGCATGTCTAAAAATAGCAATTTGGCCATTGAGGTCATTGGCCACATTGGGTGAGAGGTGAAACTGCTAAAAATAGAAAGTTCTAAAAATAACATTTC
>APFE031005266.1:157040-185160 GCA_000404065.3 Pinus taeda | reverse complement strand
ACGATCTCCGTTTGACGCGTATGATAGCTCATTAGAAAGATCTATTCGAGCACTATCATTGTTGGAACGGCAACACCGGTCCATGTTCCATGGACCCGTGTTGCCCCTGGATTCCCAAAAAATGTCGTTTAGGGCCTCAAAACGGCTCCGGAAGTTCAGGACCCGAAAAACTGCTAAAAATAGTAAGTTGTGCTACAATTAAGGAAACTGAAAATGCTGAAAGAGACAATTGTGGGGGTCCAAATGGGATAGGTGGGTGGCCACCAAAATCCACCTGGACCAGATTATATTGTGACCCTTAGACCCTTATATATAGAAAGGAGGTCTTATCATTTGTATCATCCAAGAATTGTTCATTTGTGTAATGTAAAGGAGGTTTCCCCCTCGAAGAGGTTACATTTTAAGTTGTTGATCTATCTCTTTCTTCTATTTTGTGAGCTGGTTGCATAACTTAATTAGTTGATAGTAAAATTATTGGAAATAATTTCTCATTAACTAATGGAACGACTTGACAAATTTTGACTCTTCAAGGTTTTTATGTTGTAAAGTGTCTTTATGTGTTTTGATATTTTCTATATTAAATATTCCTCAAACATATTCCATGCCTCAAGCTTCTTTTATGTTCCACAAATCTATTTTCACACCGCAAACCTACCTCCATCTTTTGTGGCCCTATGTTCCTCACACCTTTTATCTTTTCTTACACTCTTTAATCCTCAGACTTCCATGTATTTTACATCAAATCACACACACACACACACCAAATGCTTCACATATCCTCTTATTTATAGAGTATCGACTCCCCTAACTTTTCTAGACCTACTTGAACCTTGGTGGGGGTGACATGTAAAAAAGGTCCCCCCTAACAACATTATTTACATTACGATTTCCCCTTAAAATTGATATCAATGACAATGTTAGAAAAATTTGCATGCCTTGAATGACATTATAATCCATGATTTTCATGGTTGGAGTGCTTTCCCCCAGCCTTACCTATTGGGGTGAAGCTAGAAGAGGGTTCAAATTAAGGGGTAGGGGTATTACCATGAGTCTAATACGGAGGTGTGACTATTGTGAAGGATGAATTTTTTGGTCAGAATATTATTGTTAGATATAGGTCCCTTAATCCTTAGGTTGTATTCTTTGAAGTAGTTTGGATGTTAGATTATCCAACTATGCCCACTTCTTCTAATGTCTCTTTAATCTCAACGACTTTTCATGGCTTGTAAGAAAGAGACTAATAATCAAGTTGTTTGTGTATGACCAAAGTCATATAATTGATTAACTAGGTATAGGTACTTGTAGAATGATTATATTGATGCTAAGTATAGAAGTGGTATATCCCTGCCTCGTTTGGATTTATATGTAGATTTAAGGGTTTTAGAGGTTTGGGTTTTCTATTACCTTTTATATGAAAGGGTATAAATGGTTTGTGGTAGACATCCCTTGTCCAAAAAAGATTTAAAGGTCAATGAATTCATTAGATAACTTTTTTACCAACCTAAGCACACCTTCTAAATCAATATCTTCTTTTCTATAGACTTGGTCAATATCAATGGTTTATTTTTTATAGTTATGACTTTACTATCATTGCCTTTTAGGTTCCCTACTAAAGTGAGCATTTAATTTTTTACCTTTTTAGTTCTTTGAAATTTTCTACTAGAGTTGTTTTACCAGTTCTTTTGATGAACATGGAAATAGATGCATGTAAGGCAGACATGTAATATCGACTACTACTTCTACTAATTGGGTGTTAATGGGGAACTTATTAAGGATAGTGGTGAAACATTAGTTG
This sequence comes from Pinus taeda, assembly GCA_000404065.3. NCBI lineage: Eukaryota > Viridiplantae > Streptophyta > Pinopsida > Pinales > Pinaceae > Pinus > Pinus taeda. The sequence continues at coordinate 183,365 of APFE031005266.1, read as the reverse complement.
AATTCTTTGGATAGTTATTTATTCTCCATTTTAATAACTATTACCCCCTTTCAAAGAGTAATTGGAGTTTTATCTTCATCAAAGTTACTAAATTCCCTTTGTAAATCATCGCATCATTGGAGGTATTTTACTAGTAGCCAGTAATATCTAATGGATGCTTTGTTTTCAAATTTTTATGGGAATATAATACAAACCAAATATTCATGTTTCACATTCATTAACCTTATAGAAAGGTAGAAATTTTTTAAGTATATTTGAGAACACATTATTTGTTTCAGTTTAAATTGGGTAAAATCCTCTAAGGGTGTTTAGGTCAGTCATGAAGTTTCCCTCCCAAGTTAAGATCTCCTTTGGACATCTTTGTTGTTATGTGAAGTTGGTTATCTATCAACTAATTTAATATTTTATTGTCTACTCTTTCCAGTTCAATATCAAAGGGTGGAAATCAAGGTGTTGGTAGGGGAGATGGTAGAATTTGGTCCAAAGGTTGAGGAATTTCCTATAGAGAAAATTCTACCAAGTATTCTATGGATTTAATAAGAACCTTCTTGAGGATTTTGGACACTGATCTTATGGTTTGGCTCACATATGGGTAGTACAGGTTCTATGTGTGGCTCACCAATATACAAAGTGAAAGCTCAAGTAAGATGATGTATACTGTGGAGTTTGGACCTAACTGGATTTGGAACAACAAGCAAATTTTTGGGAGGTGACTTAGTATTTTAAAAGAAAGAGATATTTATTCAAAATTAGAGTCTAGCTTAGTATGATTACCTCTAGTATGGACAAGACTAGGTTTATAGATTAAAGCTTCTAGAAAATTGTGTGTTGTGTTCATGGATATGCCTGAAGTTTCAAGTGAAAACTTCACCCATATTCAGGGGCATGAAGTTGAATTGATGGGGGAATTTTCCACCTGAAACTTCGGGAATATCCATGAACACAACACATAGTTTTCGATAAGGCTTCATCAATATCAATTTATTGATTGTGAAAACATCCATGCTAAAAGACTAGGCTTAGTTTTATAGGTTTAAGGATTAGAAGTTTGAGCATGTGAAGACTATGTGTTTCTACCAACCATGCAACTCAATCCATCCTTCTAGCCCCAATTTATATTAACATGGGAAAACTTTCTTACAAATAGATAGGGGTACACCCTAGTATAACATCACAATTAAACCTCACGTGATTTGAGATAGGAGACCCATTTGAATTATGGCTTGGTGTCCATTACTAAATTGAGTTGGGTTGGTCATGGAAACATGTAATGTGTAGTATGTGATTAGTAAAAGTGAAAAAGTATACCATTATAATGTATCATAGCTAGGAGAAAAATCAATTAGGTAGATAAAAGGTTAATTATAAATTCCTTCTTGCATTTCAAAAACTAGGTAGCTATTGTAGAAAAACATAAATACATAAATATGAAAGATGAATGTGAATAGAATGGTCTATAATATTAAGTCATTCATAACCATATATCTATTATCTTAGAAAAATAAATATCAATAAAAATTAAATTAAATGTAAATCCATAAAATTCATACTAAAACTATCAACACATGAACAATATAACCTGAAAATGGATTAAATGATAGTACTAACATTGGAATCATTTCACAAAATGTCCATCACACAATACCATTTACCTCTCCTCCAAAAGTGTCCTCATTAAAATTTCTTAAAAATATTTCTCGAAATTACAATTGTTAAAAGCCTTTGATACAATGTGCTTTTGGACATATTTAGTCTATATGATACAAGTATTTCTTAAGAAATTTTTCACTCCCTTTTCTAGTTAAAACCCTTGGACTTCCTTTGTTTTTTCCTTTTCCTAAAACTTTTAAAATGATACATTATTTTCAAAGATATTATAATTTACCTTGAGCATGGTATACAAAATAATCTTCCTCCACCACATGTTGGGAAGAGATCCCAAACATGCACCTAAACATAAGTTATTCTAGATAAATGTAACATAACCAACCACCCATGTTGCATTGTTGGGGTAGTGGGGTACTTCAAATATCCTCCCACCCGTATTAAAATCCCATTCTCTAATATTATATTCCTCTTTGTCTTATTTATATTGAGTTAATGAATGCAACATGACAAATAGGATATTTAATATGATTAAATCATCAAAATTACATAGGCAGGTCATACATTCAACATAATAGTTCTTAATTCCTTCATATACACATCACTAAGTCAACATATATGCAATAAACCATAACACTTATGTTTATTAAAATAAGACACCAACTAGTTGTACACATCAAACATTTCATTCAACCACTGAATGTAGTCTCCTTGAAATAGATCACCCTAAGTTGAGGTTATGAGTCCATAAGGAGAATTTATCATATCCCTTGCTTTAGTCCTCTCACACAACCAATTATAAAAATTTGCACTATGTTCACCTTTGTAAAAATCCCAACTCACCAACTCACTTTCCTCTTTATCCTACATACACCAAAGAACCAGGTCATTTTATTTTATATGTATTCCCTTAGGTTATCCCACTTCCTTACTAGGCTTTAGCATAGTATAGCCAAGAAACCTCATTGCTGAGAAAGGGATTATTAATTATGGTTAATTTTCCTCATTTGCAATAGTTTAATTTCTCACATGGGTTCCTTTCCCATAATTTCATTATAGCCATATCATGGTAGCTTAACACTCAGAATATGTTTATATTATAATGATTTAAAAAAAAAAACCTAGAGTGATGGACCATTCACTTGTACAACCAAAAACCCTGGATTATATATGCATTCCCACAACTAACCATGTGTCTCCCCAAGACCATGTAACTTCCTTGGAAACTAATCCCAATGTTAGTTTGACATAGGATAACATAAGAAAAAGACTTAGAAGTTTGTTTTTGCCCCTTTGAGCCCCCTAAGCCCCTATCATTCATCTCATGTTTTTTGTCCTTCTTCATTTGCAACTAGTGTAGTATTTTTATTGTTAACATTCAATGTAAAATATTTACATCTTACATCACTAAGTCCTTTACCATTCATTATATAAAAAATAATGCATTATTAGTCTAGGGTATTATAGTAAACTTCATATCTGAGTTGCATATCTTGAGTCATGGGGCCCATCTCCCGATTCAATATACTCAAAAATCAGTTAATAAAATTTATGACTTTTGATGACCCAATTATATGGCATGTTAATATATCTTTAGTGACTTTAGTGACCATTTTGATCAAAACCCCTGGAGTTGATATGGTATTCTTATTGTCCCAAAATTTCTTTATGGGCCTTGGTGCACCCATACCTTTGAGATTGTGCAAATACCACCATTCAATCATATTTTCAAAAATTGTATATAAACATATGCTAACATTCATTGATGTAGATATATCCTTTTCAAGCTTGGTGCCTATTCTATGGTAGTTGGTTAGTGCTACCAACTACCATCATTTTAGACAAGTTTGGATATATGTTTTGATATTTATCTTATCGTTTACTTAATTCATCCATTTCATTTTAAATAGCACTTCATTTGAAAGTACTATTTTATCATTGATTCTATCCAATAATGTCAATAATCATGCAAATAAGTATTGGAACTCTTTTAGGCTAGTATACAACTATCTTAGTGTCATCCTCACCTCCTCCTAAAACATAAAGGTGTAAGTTATGAATTTCATGACATATATCTATTGGGCACATCCCAACTTGGCTAGATTTTGGGTAGATTTTGGGCAGGAAATCCGAGTTTTATGGAGCTCGCAGTAGAAAAGATGTTGTAGAGTACAAAGTGGACTGCGCAGTAGAGTAGTAGAGCACAATGAAGACCACGTAGAAAATTCACTGCGTAGCATAAGGGCTTCGCGGTGAAGCCCCTCCCTTTCTGTAAAAAGTATAAAATATTATAAAAGTTGATGGTTTTGGACCATAGAACCTTGTATTTTGGAAACCATGGTATCGAGTCCATGGTAATGTAGCGATGTAATCTCTCATATAATAGTATCTATAGGGATTAATAATAAATAAGGAAGGCATCAAATCTATGGAATTGATCCATATCTATGTTTATGGTGATAATTTGGGATCTTTACTCTGGAGAAAGGGTGAGGATCCATAGCTTAGTGTGCAGACAACCTGTAGCTATGAGCACAGGAAAGAACTATTCATTGTACCAATTCTCTATTATAAGCAATAGTTCTTGTGGATGTAGTCCAACATTGGGATGAACCACGGTAAAATATGTGTCTCATGTGTTGATTTTCTTATTATTTGCACTTTATTTCAGTACCGTGAAGTTTATGGATTTTTATGTTATGTTTAAATGAAGAATGTAATTCTGCGAAGTAATATATAAGTATTAAAGTTAAATAAAATGAAAACATGCCACATCACAGCATCCCTCAAGATGTAGAAACCTAGTTTTGTAACCTCCCATAGTCACTTTGGGTGAGACTACAACTTGCTTGCAGGTCGTTGTCGAAAGGGCCAGCGATTGAGGGTTTTATTGGTGCGTAGTCAAAAGTAAAACTTGGGTTAGCCCAACCTAAGCCAAAAAATGGTTCTGCTTTTGGGACCAAGATCTATTTGAGGAATGTTCATGTAGCATATGTCGAGCAAATAAATTCAAGTTTGGGTAGAACAGAAGGAACAAGAATTTGCAGAACAAGAAAATAGAAGCCCTCGTCTGTCAACTAAGAGGCGGTTAGAGAAGTAAATTTTCGAAGATCAATACAAAATATTCTTCAGCTCATTCCATGTGGAGCTATATGAGTGGATATCAAGGTTGACTGAGAGAAAATTTGTTTTAAAGGAGACAAACCTAAGGAGTGGACTCCCAAACTAATACAACGTCTCAAGAACACTGACAACAGGATCTCAAGAGTTGTTGACTTCTAGATTAACAACATCTTGGGAGGATTCATTATTGATTTTATGGTAGACTCGATTGTGTCCTATAGAGAAGAAGAACGAAAAAATTTCAAAGGACCACAAGGTAAGTTCTTGAAATCTCTAAAACTTTGGATTAAGATGCTTTTGTGTTAAAAGGGAATTTTGTGAATTTAGTCAAATTAATAGTTACTTATGTTTGGAAGAAGATCCGAAGAAGAAACTGTAACAACACGAAGTGGAAAAATATATAGAATAGACATTGGGAAGAGATCTCATGGCCAATATCCAAATACTTTTATAGAAACTGACTATAGCCCTTTGTTAAGTGAGCTTGAAAGTGAAGAAAATCGCTCTGAGAACCCTAAAGGAACTCCACAGTATTCACCCTTCCAGCCCGAAAGTTTGTCAAAGCAAGAATCAAGTATTAATTAGGGTGCTTTGGTTTTCTCCATCCCCCTACCCACCTACCCCATTCTCCCCATCCCCTCCCATTATGAATCCCCTCCCCGTTGCCTCCCCCTCCCCCTCCAAGAAGAACTATGGTCGATGATATTAAGCTACCTATCTTTAAAGGGACTGGATCAGAGGATCCAAAGCAGTTATGGTTTTTATGCGAAGAAGTATGGACAGTGAAGTAAGTCATGACGAAACTATAAAGAAAGTGTAGCTTGTGACAACATTCTGAAATAGAGAACTGACATGGTACATGAAGTATTCAAGAAATAAGATTAGATCATTTGCAAACATCAAAACAAAACTAGTAAACAAATTTAAGAAGTCAAAGTCTGTGTTGCAGTGCATCACAGAGCTAAAAGAAATCAAACAAAAACCTATTGAGTCTGCATGGGTTAGAAACACTACAGAAGCAAAGCAAAGCTTTATTGATGCAGGAGCTTCAACATCTGGCATGCAGTAGAATCAGAAGAATAGTTGCGGTGTATCATCTTCGACACAAAGCCAAGCTTTGACAATACAGGAACAAGATGCAGTATGTAAGGTAGATACGTTAAAATATTTTTTTCAAACTTGTATGAAAGTGTTGCGAGATCAAAAAATTTTAGAAGGAATTCAGGAATTGATAAATTCTTGCACATCTAAAGAAGTACCATGGAGTGAGATGTGCAAAGTTAACAAATTACATAGACATAAGAGAATTGGAAAGGAAATGAAGCTTAGTGCACAAATAGGAGAATATGACATGGACCAAGTTATTTCATTTTTGGGATCTGAAGCTAATGTCCTAACAAAGGAAACATGGGAGTTAATGGGTAAACCAAAGTTGCAATGGTCACCTATTCAACTAAGAATGGTGAATCAACAAAATATTGTTCCTCTAGGAAGATTATCAGTCATTATAGTGGACATTGAAGGGGTGCGGACTACTACTGATTTTGAGGTAATATAAAGTTTGGATGATAGTAAACCCTATCCTGCATTACTTGGACTAGATTGGGAATTTTCCAACATGGCTATAATCAACTTAAAGAAGAGGCAAATGATATTTGAAAGCAACAATATGAGAGTGATAGCTCCCTTGGATCCATCGGAAGGAGCAAGGTATACAGAACCAGTTAAAGAGGAGTACAGTGCAGCTCATATAGATAACATCTATCAGATGACAACAAAAGAGTAAGATTGTGTTAACCCAATTGAATGCAAGCTAATTTGGGAGCATGACAGTTCATGTGCTTTAGATTCAGAAGAAGAATTGGAAAATTGGTAAAACAAGTTAGATGAAGTGTCTAGAAGGTGATGTGAAAGAGTTACTAAAGAAGTTATCTGTATAATAGTTGAGGTATGTGACTTACCTTTTTATGATGGTTTGGGTGATATAAATACTTTTCTTGAGGAATATGAAGAACAGGTACTAAAGTGTCAAAGATTGTTATCTCTAGATATAGCCCTAAGAGCTACTCCTGCTAGATGGTAGGGTACACATAAGAAGAATATAGGAACTTGGCAAGAATGTCGAAGGTTTATATGGATAAGGTTTGGTTAGATAGAAACAGAGTTGGTAGATAAGTATGATGGTCAAACTAATCCTAGAGAGCACATTTAGATCTGCATGACAGCATGGAGGGAGATTCCATGACAAGAATGGGTGCATGGGTTCCACACATTAGAGACAATTCCTCAAAACTGGTACTTGGAAACAAAACTTTGACATGGTACTGTGAATTAGGCAAGGATGGTTAATAGGTTTATATTGACATTTAACTTTAAATATGATTGTCCATGTATAGATTCAGATCTTCAGATAGTTAAAAAGAAGATTTTTGAGAATGAAATTCCACTCACTTGGCATCCTGATTGGGTTGCGCAGCTACAAAATGTACTGGAATGCTACAACATCACTGTAGAAGAAGATGAAGACCCTCGAAATATTGACATAGAATAATTTGAAGGCTACCGCAAAGTGAGTGGACCTGAGTTAGAAATTCCCAATATAACAAATTCATTGACGACAAAGAAGGTGAATATAGGATCAGAAGAGGAACCAAAGTTTGCAATGATAGGAGATTATTGGGATAAAGAAACAGTCATCAAAGTGACAGATCTTCTGCATGAATACCAAGAGTTGTTTCCCACTAAGTTCTCATATATGAAGGGCATGGTAGGAGATTTAGGAGTTATGAAGATTATTCTAAAGCTTGATGTGAAGATAGTTAAGCAAAGGCCTTATAGACTAAATCCAAAATACAAATAAAAATTAAAGAAAGAACTTGAAAAAATGATAGCATCTAGAATCATTGAACATGTGGAAGAATCTGTTATGAAACCAAATCACAAAAAGATAGAAAAGATAGATAAACACCTTAGAAATAAGCATCTTCGAGGGGGAAACATCATTTACATTACACAAATGAACAATTCTTGGATGATACAAATGGAAAGACCTCCTTTCTATATATAAGAGTCTAAGGGGCCATAATATAATCAAAGCCGACATAACAATAATAATATAAGGGCACAATAATAATAATAGTTGGCTTCTATGGGGCACAATAATAAAAATATGGGGACTACATGGGCTCAACAATATAATAAGGGGGTTGTACTAATAACAATAAGGGGTTACACTAGTAGTATAGAAACCTAAAATGCTCCTTTCCTTCAAAAAGTGTTGTCCTCAATGCTTGAGTAGCTCTTGATGCTTCTGTATAAAATTCTTGTCCTCCCATGAGGAATCTTCAGTGGGTAAGTTCTTCCACTTGATGAGAAACTCTAAAATTGATGGATTTTGTAGCTATTAGGTTCTTGTTTCTATGACTGCTCTAGGCTCCCATATGATTTTTCTTTCCTCGTCAAGTTCTAGCAATATTGTTTGAACTGGGATCTTCTGCAACTTTTGAATGAGTGGCCACACTTCTTCATCCTTCTTTCATTCATCCCTTGCTTCATTTAACCAATCTAGTTGGATAAATAGCACAAAACAATGCTTCCATATCCTCATCCTTTCTTGAGAGTGCATCTGCAACAACATTTTGCTTCCCTTTTTTGTAGATGATTTCAAAGTCATAACCCAACATATTTGTGACCCATTTGTTTTGTTCTTCTAAAGGTAATATTTGTTCTAAAAAGTATTTAAGACTATCATGATCCATTTTTACCTTGAAGTTTCTTCCCATTAGGTAAGTTCAACATTTCTTAAGTGCATGTAGTATTGCCAACATTTCCTTCTCATAAATAGCTTACTTGAGATGTAGCCATAAAAATACCCAATCGCCTACATCAAAACTTCTTTCACTGCGATGTTGATATGCCCATTTTTACATTCGATTCTGTGCCAAAGTCATGTTATCCTTTAAAAGTTGGAGAACTTGTTGTTGACGCTCAATGTGATCTTTCACTGCTTGAATATTTTTCTTCTTGATATGTCCTTCTATCTTGAGAGTTTGAGTCATCGTAATTTCTTCCAATGCATTACAAGATATGATTGGATTCATTTCTTAATGCTCGATGTGATCTTTCACTTCTTGAACATTTTTATTCTTGATATGTCCTTCTATCTTGATAGTTTGAGGAGTGGTAATTCCGGCCAATGCATTACAAGATATGGTCGGATTCATTTCTTCTTTCTCGATGTGATCTTTCACTTTTTGAACCTTTTTCTTCTTGATATGTCCTTCTATCTTGCGAGTTTGATGAGTGGTAATTCTTGCCAATGCTTTACAAGATATGGTCGGATTCATTTCTTCTTTCTCTGGGGTTGGTTCCTAGTGTATATCCTCTTCTTTTGATGTTTCTTGATTCTTTTCTTCCTCCTCTTCATAATCTATGTAAAATAATTTCTTCTTAGCACACTTATGATCATTAGTGTATTTTCTATCACAATTGTAACAAAGCCCTTTTTCTCTTTTTTATTCCATTTGTTGTCATGTAAACCTTGTAGGTTGTAGAAGGCTAGGAGAAAAAACACTTCCATAATTATATTCGTGAGTGGTGTGATTCCTTGTTTCCAGAATTTCACTTTCAATTTTTCGTGCCAACCTGAATGCCTTCTCCACTGAATTAGGTTCCCAAAGATGAACCTCATGTTGAATGTTATCCTTTAAAGTCCCTATGAATACATCAATCCTTTGCTTCTCTGGAATATCATTTACCCTTATATTCAATTTTTGAAATTCCTCAATGTGCTCTGCCATTGAACCCTTTTGTTCGAGATTTATTAATTGGCTAAAGAAGGTGTTACTCTTTGTATCCTCATAATATGCTATCATTTCTTTCATGAAAATTGATCAAGTGACAAGTGCTTTATGAGAACAAAGCCCTTTATACCATAAAAATTGATTTAGTTATAAATATAAAGATGCAATATGTACCTTTTGTAACAGTTGAACCTCATGTAGATCAAAATATTTCTCCATCTGTAGTATCCAAATTACCGGATCCTTGCCATCAAAATTCCTCATATTGCCTTTTCTTGATTTTAGCAACTTGATCTTGCAACAACTGTAACTCAGAAATTTTAGATCTCCAAGTTTTGCAATTATGTCGTGCAGTAGCCCTCTAAGTCTTCTTTCTAACCCCCCAAGTCTGATCAAAATTTGATTCACCAAGAAAGGGTTATGCCCAATCTCCTCAGATGACCTAATTATATAATGTTTCAGTAGAGCGAACTAGTACGATGTGCCACGTGTCATTATTTCGACCTTTGGATCTGAACAATATACACATCAAACTACAGCCTATCCTCTTTCTGTAACTTCTTACGAAATTTCAATTTGTTGCTCAAAGAGAAATTTATGATGATTTTCCCAAGGTCACCTATTTAGAATGTAATTCGGGAGTCTTCAAAAACCCTACCTTCCCCAGATTATATATCCAAAAATATAATGAGAAAAGATATGAAATTTGAACCCAAGGTTCAACTAGATTTTGTCTCAAATGGGTATTTTTTCTTAGCTTCTGAAATGTCGCAGAAAAAAAAGTTATAGCGAAAATTCTGAGATGACCTATTTGGAGCAGCAAAACCCTAAAATCCAAAGCTCTTATACCAAATGTTATGAAACCAGCTCACAAAAAGATAGAAAAGATAGATAAACGCCTTAGAAATAAGCCTCTTTGAGGGGGAAACCTCCTTTACATTACACAAATGAAAAATTCTTGGACGATACAAATGACAAGACCTCCTTTCTATATATAGGAGTCTAAGGGGTCATAATATAATCAAAGTCGACATAACAATAATAATGTAAGGGCACAATAATAACAATAGTGGGATTCTATGGGGCATAATAATAATAATATGGGGACTACATGGGCACAACAATATAATAAGGGGACTGTACTAATAACAATAAGGGGTTACACTAGTAGTATGGGGACCTAATAGAATTAGAGTGGGTAAGTCCTATGGTAGTACAAGAAAAGAAAACACAAGGAGAAATCGGGATTTGTGTTGATTTAAGGAAGTTAAACGATGCATGTCTGCATGACCCATTCCCTACTCCTTTCACAGATGAAGTATTGGACAATGTAGGAGGTCAGGAAGCCTATTCATTTACAGATGGAATTTCAGGATACCATCATATTACAATTACACCAGAAGATCGACGTAAGACCACCTTTGCTATAGAATGGGGTTCATATCAGTATACATTGATGCCTTTTGGACTGAAGAATGCCCCTGCCATATTTTCAAGAGTGGTGGTTACATCTTTCAAAGAATATATTCACAAGTTTATACAAGTACACTTCGATGATTGGACAGTATTTGGGTTATTGAAGAAACATGTTGCAAGCTTAAGATTGATGCTCAACACATGCAAGCAGTATCAGGTCTCTCTGAATATCAAAAAGTGCATATTATATATACCTTTTGGTATATTACTAGGAAATATTGTTTGCAAGAAATCATTGATGGTGGGTCCTACGAAGATTGCTATTATTGTGAATTTACCCCCACCAAAGAAAATAAGATAGCTTTGCACCATATTAGGGCATACAGGATATTACAAAAAATTATTAAGGGAGATGCACAGATCGTTGTGCCTATGGAAAAATTGTTGAAGAAAGACATAACATTCCTATGGAATGAAGATTAATGTCAAAGGATCCTCGACACGCTAAAGGAAATTATGGTATCTGCTCCTATATTGGTATTCCCATATTGGAATAAGCAATTTCATGTGAATGTAAATGTTGCGTGCATAGATTTAGGAGTAGTATTGTCACAACCTTGTGCGGGACAAATCGATCACCCTATAGGTTTTGCAAACAAGAAACTGTTTAAAGTAGAGAAGAATTATACAACTAAAAAAAGGGAAGGACTAGCTATGGTATATGCTTTACAAAACTTTAGACATTATTTGTTGGGATCACACTTCAAGAAGTTCATAGATCACTCTGCACTAAAGTATTTGGTCAATGAGCCTGTTTTAGGAGGAATGATTTGCAGATGGATATTATTGTTTTAGGAGTATGACTTTGAATTTATTGTTAAGCCAGGAAGACTAAATGTTTGACTTGATCATTTGTCAAGGTTATAAACAGGAGAATAACCAACGAATATAGAGGATAATCTTCCTGATGTTCGGTTGTTTGCAATCAGAATTGCAAATGATCACTTCACTGATATTATTCAGTTCTCAACCACAGGAATGGCCCCTTCAGAATACACTATGCAGTAGAAAAAAGAATTCGTCGTTCAGGAGTATGAATTTGAAGGTGGGGTGAGATGAAATATTGCACAGGTATGTTCTTAGGCACGAAAGACAGATAATTTTAACAGAAGCTCATAGTGGTGCAACTAGTGGATATTATGCAGGAAAAGCCATTGTGCATAAAATTTTCAGAGTAGGATTATGGTGTCCTACACTACAAAAAAATTTAGAGTACTATCAAGCTTGTGATGTCTGCCAAAGAACAGGAAAACCTTCAAGAAGAGATAAAATGCCACTAATTCCATAAGTAACATTGCAACCTTTTGATAAATGTGTTATTGATTTTTTCAGACCTATCAATCCACCAGGGAAAAGGATTGGTGTAAGGTATATAATCACTGCAACTGATTATTTGACAAGATGGGCCGAAGCACAACCAATGAAAGATTGCAGTGCAAAAACTGCTATGAAGTTCATCTTTGAATACATATTGTCTAGATTTTGGTGTCCAAATATATTGATAAGCGATCAAGGATCTGTTGAAGCCTTGGATTTCTCCTACTCCAACATTGGGGATAACCACCCAATCCGAACATTAAAGACAGCTCCATTTCCATTTGAAGTGGTGGCTCCAACTGGGTATGATGGGACCAGTTTCCTAGTGTGGGTTTTAAAATGAGAGTGGGTGGTTTTCAAGCATTTGCAGTAAGGATAGCGATAATTAAATGGCCTATTATATCATGCAAATATCTCGCTAACTTAATCTAATATAAACCCAGGTATTCTGTGTGATATGCAATCTAAAAATATATATATTTGACATGTGATATTAAAGATCAATCACGCATTAAATAGAGGTGATAACGTGTAAAGATAATTTCTTTGACTAAATAGTTAGTTAAAGAAATGTATAAACTATATCACATATATTTGATGATTATATATGAAAATAAACAATTTCAACTAGGCATCATACAGTAGTGCAATTAACGCTTAACAGAAAGAACATATCTCATATACAATTCATGAAAATGAAGTGTTCTCACTAATTAAACAGAAACAGAACTAATCATACAAGATATAAGTACCATTGGTGTGAATTTCTGCTCATTTGACTAATGACATAGGTCAACTCCTTTCTTTAGATCAAATTATCTTCCAAGTATACAATAGTGCATCAACAAAGGAAAGTAGTTTGATATTTAAAAGAAATGACCATGTTCCATAATTTCATCAAAGAATTCACAAAATTATAGAAGCGCATTCTTTGTAGATGTTTTTGATAAAATTCTGGACCCTTCTCTAAATGCATGAGAAGATTATAAATACTATTCTAACTAATGTTCAAAAATAGATTATACAAAAATTTGAGGAGTTTTCAAACAACCTTCCTCCTAACTAGTTAAATAACTCTAAAAATAAAAGTGACTTGATGAGCAAGCTTATGATGACGACTTGTTGTCTGTCGAATTCTCTTTTGAATCACATATATCGGCCATCAGTTTGACTTGAGGAGGTGCCCCAAACTGTGTTCTGACCTATCCTACGAAAATAACATCTGTGAGAGGTGGAAGCATACGCTAAGTTCAATGGAGTGAGCAGTTGAGGGTCATGATTTGGCTGTGTGGCTTGACAAGGTATTGCCAATATGCCTCCCAGACAATCTTTGCTAACTTTTTCATCACTTCCCTTTGACTTTCCAATCTTTCCTTCCAGCTTTTATGCAAGTCATTTAAATTGGGTATTATTTTTGGGTTGCCCTCTTTCACCATTTTAGTGCCATACAACGTGTGGTTTACCACTTTTATTATGTTCTTCGACACCCCTGCTACTCTTGCCACTGCTAATTCAGCTTGTTTGATCCTTGCATCCCAAAGTGTGAATAGAATGTCCTTATGTGTCTCCTCGATCTCGAGCAGATTAGCCCTCCTTCCCTCTTATGTTTCTTGTCACTCGATGAATTCTAAGATCCTTGTGTTTAGATCAGGAAATTCATTTCTATGGTCAATCACCTTATCCTTTAGCTAGTCACTGGTGATCAAATAAGGAGCAATATGTGACATATTTTGGCAAAATTGTTCTTGATGTTTTTAGTAGGATGGAATTTAGCTCTAGTGCCTCTTTGATGAATTCCTCGACAGTAGGAACATCTTCATATTTTTCCATTGCCTCTTTCAATTCTTGAACTTACACGTTCTTCGTAGAAATGTCTGCTTCATGGATTATCTTTTAACACTTCCATATTCTATTGTAATTGAGCGATTTGTTCAGCAGCTTGCTGGTTCACATTTGCTTTCTTTAACTTGTAGCTATTGCTCGAGCTGCACTATGTTGGATATAATACTGAGAGGGGGGTGAATCAGTATTACCTGATCAATTCTTTACTTTTTCAAACCCAAAACATATATGCTACTTCAATTAAATGAACCCACGTATATACACAACTACAAATAAGGAAACCCGCGTATACTATGCAGATTTATAATTTACTCTATTCTACCGATGTTGATCATTAAGTTATGCACCAGAATCATATAAACAGTTGCTAGGAACAATAAAATAGATCAGAAGACAACCACACATAAGAACACAAGATATAAGGTGGAAACCCAATGTGGGTGAAAACCACCTGTTGCAATTCGTCTCTATCTTCTTTTAATTAGAAACTTCTTTTTATAATGATTCTGTACTGGTGTAGTCCTTTACCAGTATGCAGGCTGCTACCTGCAGAGAGCTACAACCCTCTCTCGTTTTCCAGATTCTCCTGGAAGGGAGCTACAACCCCCTTAGTTCTTATACTAGTTGAGATACTAGTTCGCAAGCTGCTACCTGCAGAAGGCTACAACCTTCTATTTCTTCTAGGGACCATGTTTCATAAATTTTTAGACTGGATCCACAAATAACATCAAGAATTTCTGCATCAACCAATCACCATTTCACCAATCAAGACTGAATCAAAATAAACACTTCTCTCTCAACTGTACCCAGATCACAGTAACTATAATCACACCTCAAATTCTAAAACCAGATCACTGCAATAATCAACAGAAGCAGCTAGAACATAAATTATGAGATGTACGCTACTTCAATATTCAGAAACTTGTGTGTATACGCTTCTGTATTAAGATCAACCTGCGTATACGTACTTCTACCTTCCAGAAAATGCATGTATACACACCTGTGCTGAGATCAACCTGCGTATAGGCACTTCCGCCTTACAGAACCTGCGTGTATACGCACCTGTGCTTCACTGAGCCTGTGTACAGATCTATAAAGGTAATTTACCCCTTCAAATGTTCAGATATTAGTTTTCCGAGATTATCAGATTTATAGATCAAGAAAGCGCCACATAGAATAGATCAAAATCATACAAAGATACTATCATTAAAGCCTTAAGATTTTGACCCATCAAAAGAACTTATCCTTCTCCTTGCGCTCAGGTTCCTTCTTCCTTCAGATCCAGATCTGCACCATAACCCAATCACTATATTCCAGATCTAGCACTTTTTCAGATATTCAATACTTCAGATGATCCCTTGCCAAATGATCTCCTTCCTCTTTTATAGTCTTAGGTCTTTCACAATACCACGGTCCAAAACCATAACAATTCAATATTATGGACCCAATACTTGGGATCAACACTTATGATGAGATACCATGGCCCAAAACCATAGGTTCAAATACCAAGGACTAAATACCACGGACCAAAAACAAGTTTTCCCACATGTACGCACTTTTCCTTACATGAAAGTGCGTGTATACACATACGCGCCTTGGGAACGTCCAACCCGCGTATATACGCGGCTTCATTAAAGTGAACCTGTGTATATGTCTTTTTCTTCTTCCTGAGTGCCTGAACTGTGATCTGTCACCAGAGTGAGTTGCCATCAAGTACAACACCTATGCCATAGTACCAAAACTGCCAAACATGTGCCAGAATGCCAACAATCTCCCCCTTTGGACTTGATGGCAACCCCAAGATCCTCAAGATCATTCTCCCTCTTTGTCATCAAGGGCAAAGGGGCGTACTCCCCTGTGCTGTGATGAACATGTGCCCCCTGACTGTAGGCAAGATCTGAAAAAAGACATTCTTTAAAAAGAACCATGACTTATACATCATAACTGACCTTCCTATCACAAAAGACTCTATCCATCACCCAACCAAGTGGGGATCATCCATCTAACCAAGTGGGGATACATCAGAAATTTACATATGACAACCAATTACATTACATCATTCATCCCAGGCATGTGGGGAAACCAAAATAGGACGTTACATGACCTTGATGAAAAGAAGATATACATGACATAGAGACGAAATATCTTGAGCAAGACTATGAAAGTCATCAATAACCACTATCAGCAGCATCTGTCAATCATTATTTAGATCAGCAACCATGTTCTCTTTCTATTCTTCCTCTACAAGAGTTCCACCTGAAACCAACAATAGTTGTGAACTTGAACCAAAAGCTTATAAGGTAATGCCAACAATGCATCATTAGAAGATTATCTGCTCTCCCTGAACCTGTGCCAGATGGTCTTTGACAGACCCCTATCAGACTATCAGAGTCTGTCTCTGTTGATATCCTTCAAACCTCATATACGCGATTGTATCTGCACAAACCAGCGTATGTACAGGGATCCTCCTCATCCAACTCGCATACACCAACTTTTCTCTGAAACAGACAAGTTTCAACAGTAGGTTGAAGCATCAAATAATCCCAGCCTCTGTCTGAGGTATTCAAATGTTTCCCTGGGCAACAGTTTGGTGAGTATATCAGCAACTTGTTCCTTAGAGGGAACATATTCCAACTTGACTTTTTGTTCCAGCACTTGTTCCTGAAGAAAATGATATTTGATAGGGATGTGCTTGGTCTTTGAATGCATGACTAGATTCTTTGAAATGTTGAATGCACTCGTGTTATCACATAAGATGGAGATAGGTGGAGTACAAGTGATTTTATAATCCTGCAAGGTTTGCATGATCCAAAGGAGTTGGGTGCAGCAAGATGCAGCAGCCACATATTCTGCTTCAGTTGTAGATAAGGCAATAGAACTTTGTTTCTTACTGAACCAAGATACTAATCTGGAACCCATAAAGAATGCACCACCACTAGTGCTTTTTCTGTCATCCACAATTCCAGCCCAATCTGCATCTGTATAAGCATGAAGAGTGAGATCTGCATCTCTAGGATACCATATGCCATAGTTTTGAGTTCCCTGAAGATACTTGAAAATTCTCTTTACTACCTGAAGATGAGTTTCCTTAGGATTTTCCTGAAATCTTCCAACCATTCCTACTGCATGCATGATGTCTGGTTGGGTACCTATTAAATAGAGCAAACTTCAATCATGGATCTATAGGTTGGTTGATGCACTACTGTGATTCATCATTTTCACTGAGACTACATCCTGTGACCATAGGAGTACATACTAGTTTTGAATCTTCCATGCCATACTTCTTCAAGATCTGCTTGAGGTACTTGGTTTGAGATAAAAAGATATCGCCTTTATTTTGTTGGATTTGTAAACCAAGAAAATATGTCAATTCTCCAAGCAAGGACATTTCAAATTCCTTCTGCATCACCAAGGCAAAGTTTTTACTCATAGCTTCTTCATTATTGCCAAAGATGATATCATCTACATACACAACAACTGTATTAGCAATTTGTTATTGTCAAATTTTATATAAAGATTGCTATCTGCTGATCCTTTTGAAAAACCTTGTTGATGAAGGTATTTGTCCAGATGATAGTACCAAGCCCTTGGAGCCTGTTTGAGACCATAGAGAGCCTTCTTTAGTTTGCATACAAGATTTGGATCATTGCCAAGGATGAATCCATCTAGATGCTCAATATACACTTCTTCTAAATCACCATTCAGAAAGGCTGATTTCACGTCCATTTGAAATACTTTGAACTTCTGAAAGCTAGAGAGAGCAAGGAACATTCTGATGGCCTCAAGTCTAGCAACGGGAGCAAAAGTTCCTTCAAAGTCTATTCCTTCTTGTTGTGCATACCCTTTACAAACTAGTCTGGCCTTGTTTCTAATCACTTCCCCATTTTCATTCAACTTGTTTTCGAAGATCCATTTTGTTCCTATGACATTTTTATCTTTTGGTCTAGGAACCAACTCCCAAGCGTTATTCTTTTCGATCTGCTCAAGTTCTTCATCCATTGCTTTGACCCAGCATTCATCTTTGCATGCCTCTCTTACATTTTGTGGTTCAGTGGAGGAAAGTAATGCCAAAAGCTTGAACCTTTACAATTGTTCTTCTTGTTTGTATACATTCCTCTTTCTGCCCCAAAATTTGAGTTTGTGTATGATTCTTTTGAACGTATCTGGATGGAGTCTTTTCTTCTATCCTTCTTTGTTCTTCAGACTCCTCATGGGTTTCTTCTACATAGGTTTCTTCTTCATCATGAATCTGATTTGATGTTGATGGATAGTCCTCATCATCTTCAAAATCTTCAGATCTAACCTACCTAGGAGTGTTTTCTTCTTCATCAACCACTACATCAATACCTTCAACAATTTTTCCAAGCCTTTTATTATAACACTTGTATGCTTTGCTGTGGGGAGAGTAACCAAGAAGAATGCCTTCATCTGCTCTAGGTTCAAACTTGCCAAGATGTTCATCAATATTTTTGATATAACATTTGCTTCCAAAAAATTTTAAATATTTTACCGAAGGAGTCTGACCATACCAGAGCTCATGAGGGGTTTGAGTGTTGTTCACTCGGACATTTGTTTTGTTGAGAATAACAACTGCAGCAAATGCAACTTCACCCCAAAAAGTTGAGGGAATTCCAGACTCATCAAGCACAGCACGAGCCATTACGTTCTGTTCATCCTTTCCACTACTCCATTTTGCTGAGGAGTCCTGGCTGTAGAGAATTCCCTTGTTATTCCATGTTCTTCACAAAAATCAAAAAATTCATTTGAGGTAAACTCCCCACCTCTATCAGACTTGAGGCATTTAATTTTGTGATCTGATTCATTTTCAACCAAAGCTTTGAAGGATTTGAATTTTTCGAAGGCTTCATATTTGTGCTTCATCAGTCCTATCCAAACCATCCTTGAATAGTCGTCAATGAATAATATAAAGTATTCTTCTCCCCAAGGCGACCTTTTCCTAGATGGACCACATACATCAGTATGGACAAGCTCAAGTCGCCTGTTAGTTGATCCTTCCTTCTTAGGGAACTTAGTTCTGGTTTGCTTACGAAACTGACATGATTTGCATATTGTATTATTTGGAATTCCGATGTCTGGAAGACCACGAACTGCCTGATATTTGCATGCTTTCCTTATCTGTGAGAAGCTTAGATGCCCCAACCTCCGGTGCCAAAGCCAATGTTCATCATTCTTGCTCAAATAACATTGTTGTTGTCCTTCTTTGATTATGTATAAATTATTTGGAGTTCTTATGCCTTTGATCACTATTTCTCCTGTATCAAGGTCACGAACACTACAACCATTTGATCGAAATATTACCTCAGTTCCTTGATCGCACATCTGACTGACACTCAGTAGATTATGCTTCAAGCCATCAACATACAAAACATTTCCAGCTTTGACCTTATATTTTAAAAGAACAGAACCTTTACCTTTTATGAGATCAGGGGTGTCATTTCCAAATGAGACCTTCTTCTCCTTCTCCAAGGCACTATATGACTGAAGTTTTTCTTTATCACCTGTCATATGCTTCGAACATCCACTTTCGATGTACCATTGATTTTCCTGTCCTTCTGCATATAAAGCTATCCCACATCTTTCTGGTTACGGTTCCTTCATTCTCCATGTTCTGGAACTTGCAGTTTGTTCCTTCTGAGTTGTCTTCTGAAGCCTGCTCTTGCATTCAGAATCTTCATGACCGAAGTTATTACAAATAGAACATTCAATTTCATTTTCAAGGGCGAAAAAGTTGTTATAGGTCCTTTTCGTAATTCTAATCCTACTTCTTTGTTTTTGAGCTTCTCTAGTCATGATTGTCTTATAGGCAACACATTGAGTTGTGTTGTGTCAAAGTTATGGCAAGAGAAACATTGGCCATTGAAGAAACTCCTACGATTATCAACCCTGCGGACCGAGTGATTGTAGCTTTCATTCATTCTTGAGGCAACTTGAGAATGATTTACCTGCGGTCTGTTATAGCTTCTGTTCATCCTTGAAGCAGATTGCCCCTGATTTACTTGGTGATCTTTGTTCATTCTTGAAGAAAGTTGTCCTTGATTTACCTGGTGATCTCCATTAGGCCTTTGCTCACTCCTTCTTGCTGCATCAAAATAACTTTTGGAGGTGGATGGTTTTTACACTTGAGTTGCTTCTTCATTATATCCCAGACCTGTCTTGATTAGAGGAGAACGCTGTACTTTGATAATCTCATCTAACGTTTAAAATCCTTTAACAAATCTAAGTTTAAGAGCTTTAGTTTTCTCAATCTCTTTTCTAAGTCCTACAATTTCACATTCTAACTTTTCATGATGTTTTTCACTTTCAGCCAGTTGAAATTGCAAAGTATCAATAGTCATATTTTTCTCTTCTAAGAAAATTTTGAGGTTAGAGATCTCTTCATAAAGACCTTATTCATCTATAACATCCATAAAATCATCATATTCAAAAGCCATTAAAATTTTATAGTTATTACCTCGTTCATCTTCATCACTATTTGAAAGACCATCACTATCTTCATGAGTGTAATAGCTTTTCTTATTTATAGTATGATTCTTGTTCCATTTAACATGTTCCTTACCCTTGTCAATCTTATCCTTATGAGGGAATTTGGCATCATAGTGACCGACTCTTCCACAAGCAAAGCATTTGAAAGGTAACTTACCTCTGAATCTTCCAGTACCCCGTTGAAGGTTCTTGACAAAATTTGATTCTTCCTATTCTTCTGACACGTGTCCTGACTCATAGTAATCTCCTTTGCCTGAAGCCTTGAAAGCAGCTTCTCTCA
Organism: Pinus taeda; assembly: GCA_000404065.3. Classification (NCBI taxonomy): domain Eukaryota; kingdom Viridiplantae; phylum Streptophyta; class Pinopsida; order Pinales; family Pinaceae; genus Pinus; species Pinus taeda. Next base: position 162,416 of record APFE031005266.1, on the reverse strand, counting down.
TGTCTGATGGTCCTCCTTTCCTCAGTTCATAAGAAGTCAGAATTTCGTGCAGCTGTGACATGGTAAGATTTCGTACATTCTCTTTTTCTTCTATTGCAGAAACTTTAGATTCAAACCTAGGGGGCAAAGATCTTAGAACTTTTCCAACCACAACATCCTCTTTTATTTCTTCACCCAAGTTTTTCATACAATTAACAGTCTCATCTACACGTAGGAAATAGCTAGCCACACTTTCATCATTGTGCATTCTGAGATTTTCATACTGAATTCTGAGAGTTTGAAGTTTTGCTCGTTTTACCTGTTCATCTCCTTCATAGCTCAGAACAATTCTTGTCCCATATTTCTTTTTTTTTTCTTTCGTGCCGAATTCGTATACTGCAAACCTTGACGAATTCATGATTTGAGATAGACACCGCCAATAGGGTTATTGACCAACCTTTGCATTTGTTCATATTTCTTCTTCTCAGATGGATCTGTTAGGAGTTGCCTGATGGAAAAGTGGAACCCGTTATATCTATGATATCCCAGACTTTTCTGTTTCCAAGAGATTTGAAGATAGGCAGTAACTCTATTACCTTCCAATAGGACAAGTTGGTCCCATCAAAAATTGGTGGCCTGATCGATGCTTCTCTCTCGTAGTTGCTCATGATGATAGATTTTCCTTCAAGCAATCAAGCTTCTTTTGAAGGACCCGCTCCGATACCAATTATTAGAAATAATACTGAGATGGGGGGGGGTGAATCACTACTATCAAACTCTTCTCAATTTATACAAATATTTTCAGATTTGACAATTTAAACTTGCATATACCTTCCAAACTTATAATTAAATGTTTGTCATTAATTTGTATGTGAGAACCATAGAACAATGAGCAGGAACACAAAATAGACAGTGACACCAAGGAACACAAGATGTAAGGCGGAAACCCAATGTGGGTGAAAACCACCTGCTGTAATATGTCTCTATCTTCTTTCAATAAGAAACTTCTTCTTACAATGATTTTGTACTGGTGCAGTCTTTTACTAGTATGCAGGATGTAACCTGCGGAGAGCTACAACCCTCTCTCTCGTTTTCCAGCTTCTTCTGGAAGGGAGCAACAACCCCCTTAGCTTTTGTACTAGCTGAAATACTAGTATGTAAGTGCTGATCTACAGAAAGCTACAACCTTCTCTTTTCTTTCGGGGACCACGTTTCATAAATTTTCAAACTGGATCCAAAACATCAAGTACATGTGCATCACCCAATATCCTTTAAAAAATTAACTTCTCAGAATGCAGTGACCAGAAAATATCACTAGTAACCAGCCACCAATTCAAACCCAGTTCTCTGCAGAAACAGGTAAAATATAGCTAAAATATATTTCAAGAAAAGGTCTGCAACTTCACCAAAGGAAACCTGCGGATATCCGCACTTCTGTTGTGATGAGTCTGCGTAGCTCTGCACCTTCACTGTTTACTGTTCAGTGCACTTCCGCACCTGCTCCGCTGATTCAATTGCGCACCTTCACACCTGCGCCTTCTGCTGCGCTGCGTTCCTCCGCACCTGCGCCTTCTTTTGCGCTGCGTTCCTCCACACCTGCGCCTTCTGCTGCGCTGCGTTCCTCCGCACCTGCACTGTGGATCGCCTACGGACCTCTATATAAAGCCAAATTCTCAGTCCTCCAATGTGCCACAAACTGTCAGATCCATAGATTTGATCATGCGCCAAAGAGATCACGACCTATCAATAGATCCGCCTTACAATTTACAGATTTCTCTTTTATCTAGATCTAGCTTTTCAAACCGATCACCCAAAATTTCAGATCTTAAGATATTCAATATTCAAGTGAGTAGCCAAAGGATCTCCTTTCCTTTTTATAGGTAAGCCCTTACTCAACCCATGGATCAAAACCATAGAAAACCAATACAAGGGATCCAAAACCTGGGTTCAATATTTTAGATGCCAAAACCACAGACCAAAACCATAGAATCAAAAACGTCGGACTAAATACCATGGACCAAACATAAGACGCGCATTTTTCTCTGCATGAAAGTCCGTGCATTTTAGGTTCGCACCTTTGTGCATGAGACCTGCGAACATATCCGCACCTTTTCAACGGTTCTACTGCGCAACCAGCCAATGACCGCATCTTTTTATCTGTGCATCTGTGGAACCAAAAAAAAAAAAACTTTGCTGCACTATAAATTATCATCGGAGATGAGTGGGTTGCCATCAAGTACAACATATGTAGCATAATGCCAACAAAGAGACCATGGAAACCAAGACCTCCACCTCCAGCAGGTATGTTTCCAAACAAAAATTTGCAATTTCCTGCACAAGATCAGATGTATGCTCAGAATTCTTGGAATGTACCCATGCCATGGCAGCACCAAAATTACCCACAACAACAATGGAGACAGTCTCAGCAATACTCTCAACAATATCAACCATATCAACCATATTCTCAGCCATATCAATAGTATCATCAGCCATATTCGCAATATCCTCCAACATATCAACAATATCCTTAGCAGCAAGTTGTGACAAATGATCAATTATGTGATTTCGCCAAAAAGTTTCTAAACAAAAGCAAGTTGTTTATCAACCCCAAAACACTCAACAAGCATTGCCTGCTCCTCCACCAATAAATCCATCTCAACTACAACTTCCATCTAACCAACAACCTCCTAGACCCACTCAGATTCCTGCTCAACCTGTACCAAATCCAAATAATCGAGCAGAGAGACCAGCTTATAGTGTAGATGAGGGACCATCATATCCCACATTACCTTTACAAAATATCAATTTGAGGTCTGGTAAGGTACTTCAAAAAGAACCTCCAATAGTTGAAAAACAAGAAGAAAACGAAGAAAATGAAAATGAAACTCCAACTCAAAGGAAACAAAATGATGACATCAAAAATAAACAAATGCAACCGTTGCATCCACCACCTTTTCTAGATAGATTGGTCCAAGCAAAACTTCCCATGTCTATACCATAGTTTGATGTTTTAGATGAGCTAAAGTATGTCGATATAAAAATGCCACTACTACAAGCCATAAAAGACATTCTCATATATACTAAAGCAATCAAAGAACTGTGCCTCAAGAAGCCTACTAGGAAAAGAGTTGATCCACAAACTATTCATGTTATTGGAAATTTAGCTGGCCTTATGACAAAAACCATTTCAATGGAAAAGTATGTTGATCCTAGTATTCCCAGAGTCACTACAATCATTAACAACATACATATTCCAAACACCTTAATTGACCTTGGGGCCGCAATAAATGTGATGACTCTTGACACAATGAAAACACTGCAGCTCACAAACTTGCAGCACACAACAATTGTTCTAGAACTCGCCGATAGGTCTAAAGTGATTCCTGAATGGATTTTGGAGGACATAATTGTTTCACTAAACTCTTGGGAGTATCCAGTGGACTTTTTAGTTCTTCAGCCAAAATCTAATTTAGGAGGACACACTATCATCCTTGGTAGACCATGGTTAGCAACTGCTGATGCATTCATAGGATGTAGATCAGGTAATATGATTATTTCACAAGGAACTGAAAGAAAACAACTCACTCTTTACCCATCAACACAATCACCAGCAGTAGCACACAATTTATGGCTTGATGATAAATACAATGATAAGGAAGAAGTTAAATCTATTTTCAGCATCAATCAAATCTATGATTTTCAAGAACATAATAATGATGATTTGGTCGAATTGTTCCTTTCTCAACCTGATATTTCCGAAGAGTTAAGAAATGACCAATACCATGCTGCAAATGAACTTTTGGCACATAATTTTCAGGAAACATGCACCATTCATTCTTTGCAAACAACATTTCAAAACATTTTTTCCATTCAATCTATCACAAACACACAGAGAAAGACCATAGAGATTAGTCCAAGAAAAACTTTGAATATTAGCACTCACCTAGACTCATCTCAAGGGGAAAAATTGATCCAATTATTGAGAAAATACCAAAACGCATTTGCTTGGGACTAAACCGATATGCACGGAATTCACCCTGAAACATGCACTCATGATATTTATATGGATAGTAATATCAAACCAGTGAGGCAACCACAAAGACGAATGAATCCCATGCTTCAGGATATTGTTAGAGATGAATTACAAAAACTACTGAAAGTCAATTTTATTTATCCTATCTCTGGCAGTCAGTGGGTATCCCCATTGGTAGTAGTGCCCAAGAAAAATGGCAAGTGGAGGATTTGTGTTGATTACAGACAATTAAACAAAGAAACCCTCAAAGATTATTTCCCACTACCATTTATTGACCAAGTGCTAGACACATTAGCTGGGAAATCATCATTCTCTTTTCTTGATGGTTTCAGTGGCTATAATCAGATTAGGATAGCCTTAGAGGACCAGGACAAAACCACTTTTACTTGTCCCTAGGGCACTTATGCCTATAATGTTTTACCATTTGGACTTTGCAATGCTCTAGCTACATTTCAGAGCGCTGTATTAGCTATTTTTGCTGATTTAGTTCATGACTATGTTGAAGTTTACATGGATGATTTTTCAGTGTATGGTAATTCATTTGAGCATGCATTAGAGAATCTTGAAAAAGTTTTGAAGAGATGTATTGAAGCTAATTTGTCCCTGAGCAATGAAAAGTGTTTTATGATGTTAAATGAAGGGATAGTATTAGGACACTATATTTCTTCTCAAGGCATTAAAGTTGATCCATCAAAAATCCAGATCATTGTCAATTTGCCAATTCCGAAGACTCAAAAAGAGGTAAGAAGTTTTCTTGGGTACGCAAGCTATTACAGAAGGTTTATTGAACATTTTAGTAAAATAGCTTTGCCTCTATTTAAGCTTCTAGCAAAAGATACACCTTTCAATTGGAATGAAAATTGTCAGCAAGCTTTTGAAACACTCCAAGAAAAATTATCAACCACACCAGTCTTAAAAGGACCTAACTGGACCCTACCATTTCACATCATTACAGATGCATCTGATACTGCAGTAGGTGCCTCATTAGGCCAGAAAGAAAAGTCTTTCAATTATGCCATCTATTTCATTAGTAAAAATCTAACACCTACAGAATTAAACTACACAGTCACTGAAAAGAAATGCTTGCCATCATATATGCTGTGAATAAATTCCGACATTATATAGCTGGTTATGAGGTTTTTGTACATACTAACCATTCTGTCATTAAGTATTTAATGAATAAACAAATCACTAATGGCAGAGTTACCAGATGGCTGTTATTATTACAGGAATTTAATATTACAGTGTTAGATAGACCAAGTAAGGAGAATCAGGTGGCATATTTACTTTCTAGACTGCAAAATCCAGGTGAGGTTGTTCCGGTTGAAGATTCTTTTCTAGATGAAAATTTATTTGCAATTTCA